>JADLZK010011718.1:0-295101 GCA_015847255.1 Hyparrhenia diplandra | reverse complement strand
GAGATAATACACGTGAGATACCACGCGTATGACGCGAACGGGGTTAAGCTTTATCAGATATGAAACATGACATGGAGTCATGTGACTTCAAGGTGGTGAAGAGATCAAGACAAGGCTTGGCTTGAAATCGATTAAAAGCGGTGAAGGCAAGTCGAGGCAAAGGAAGTTATGGACCGCGAGGTATGCGGAAGTGCTTGCAAGACTTGGCGCCGACGGACCGACGCAACGGTGAAGAGCAAGTGAGGTCAAGATCGATGGACCAAGAAGGTCATGATGATACGGGGTTCATCATATCATTTTCGTGATCGTGTTGGTGCATGTATTGCATCGGCACTTGGAGATGGAGCGGAAATGGAAATGCGCAAGGCAAAGGTATAACCTATAGGGCATTTTCATTTCGCCGGTCATTGGTGCTTAGAAAGTTTATGACCGGATTTAGGATAGATGGCCGTACTATCAAGAGGGGCAAACTTGTTTCCATATCGGTCATCTAGTGCCACTTGAGCGATCTAACTTTACAATGTGTTAGGATCGAAAGTGGCGTGGTAAGAGCAGAGAAAATCCTTTGAAAATGATTGTGAAAATGCCAACACACATGCACATGGTGATGTACACTTGGTTGTGTTGGCACATTTACAAAAGGAGAAGTTGTTTCGGTGTTTCTCGGACACTTGGACTGCTCTTAGAGTAGAATACTGCTTTGATCCATTGTGAGTTGGATCAAGTAACCATGTGGGTTGTGTAGCCCTCTGAGTAAGCTTTCCATAGAGTCCAAGATCGCCAAACGGAGTTCGGATGAAGGAGATATCGCCGTTTTACCGGTGGTGGTCTGACCGGACGCCGCGATGGCGCGACCGACGCACCGACCGGAGGCTCCGGTCAAGCGCGTCGGCCGAGAACTCGCAGCCTGAATTTTGCCGGGCGTGTCGACCGGACGCTATGACCGGACTCGCCGGGTGAGTCCGGTCGGCGCGTCGATCGGTCGGCTAGAAACTGTAGTTTGGACCCCAACGGCTCTTATTTGGCTTGGGGGCTATAATAGAGGATGTGGTCGTCCATGGCGGGTGCTAGCACCTTGGGGACTTTGTGTCCATGCTTGAGAGTGCTTGAGAGCCCTCCCACTCACTTGTGATTGATAGTGTTCATCCAAATCAAAGTGAGGAGTGATTCTAGTGCATTCGCGTTGAGAGATCGCATTCGTGGCACTAGGTGATCGTGTTGCAAGCCGGTGTGCTTGTTTCTCTTGGAGGTTGCCACCTCCTAGACGGCTTGGTGGCAAGAGATCGTGAAGCACGCATTGAAGATTGTCTGGTGCTCCGAAGGAGGATTTGTGAGAGGTTCGAGCTCACCTCGCGGATCGCGAAAGGCGTCACTACTAGAGCGTGTCGGTGAGTACCTCCCCTTGTGCGTGTGGTGTCTTTGCGGTGCCTTGAGAGGCTCACTTGAGAGTGGTGTCTTGCGGTGCCTTGCGGGCGTGTCTTGAGGGGCAAGTGATTGGAGAATCACACCGAAGAACCATCTAGGTGAAACACCAAAGGAACCACCCAAGGTGTTGGTCGACACAACGAGGAGTAGGGGAAGTTGACAAGCTTCCCGATACCTCGGTAAAAATCACCGGTGTCAACTTGTCTACTCTTCAGCGGTGGTTTGCATTCTCCAAATCACAAGCTTTGTATTTACATTCATATATACCTTGTGCTTGTGCTTGTGGAGTAGCTCTTGCAATTACTAGCTTGTGTAGCTTGTTAGTTGCTTTGCTTAGTTTGTAGCTAAGTAATTTGAGCCTTTGGGTTAGGCGTGTGTTGCCTTGTCCTTAGTGCATCTAGTGAGCTTAGGATTGGCTTTGTGCTTTTGCTCATTAGAATTGTGACACCCACCCAATTTGGATGTGGCCCATGAGTGGCCTATGAGTGCCGAGTGCACATGTTAGTACCACCTTTCTAGTTGAGCAAGGGTGGAGCCAACTTATAAGCCTTCACCATCCGGCCATATCACCTTCGGGTTAACCCTTTTACACGGCGCGGGCCCAAGTGTAAGCAAGGTGCTATGTGTGCAGCGTCGCGCCCTCGGAAGGGCTGTGCGGTGCGGCTTTGGAGGGCGGGGTGTTACAAGTGGTATCGGAGCCGACCTTCCACGGGCGCCGGGCGTGCGGCCAGAAGGCGCGGATATGGAGGTTCATTGCGGCGTGTAGGCTCTCCGGAGTGCACGGCATGGCACATGTGCCGGCCCTGGGGCGCACGGTTGCGTGTGCCAAGAGGGGAGGTCTTTGGTTAAAGTTGGCTCGACGAGGGGCCGAGTCTTGAGGGGATGTATGTGACACCCGCCCAATTTGGATGTGGCCTATGGTGGCCTATGAGTGCTTGAGTGCACATGTTAGTACCACCTTGCTAGTTGAGCAAGGGGTGGAGCCAACTTATAAGCCTTCACCATCCAGCCATATCACCTTCGGGTTAACCCTTTTACACGGCGAGGGCGAAAAGTGTAAGCAAGGTGCTATGTGTACGCGTGCGCGCCCCTCGGAAGGGCTGTGCGGTGCGGCTTTGGAGGGCGGGGTGTTACAAGAATTGTGTAGGAGCTCACCATTGTTTGAAGTACTAGTGCATAGGTTTGTGTGACCTTGCAATAGAAACGGTTAGGAGCTCAAGCTAGGCTTATCACCTTATTTGCTTTGTGTAGGATCTTTTGTGAGGTGATTTAGAGTCATAGCTAGAGGGGTGAAGTCTTGGCTAAACGAATAGTTTCAATTCCGCATCATATTTGTTTAGCCGGCGCATTTAGTTTTAGAAAAGACTATTCACCCCCCTCTAGTCCCCATCTCGACCCTACAAGTGGTATCGGAGCCGTGGTCTCTCTTTTAGTGGTCTTAACCGACCCGAGAGGATGGAAACTAGAGGGTTTGATGATGCTTGTTTGAGTGACACACATATTTTTGATGGCACACACTTTGCACGGTGGAAACACCATATTCTTGATGACTTGCGTGCCATGGGACCTATGTTTTGGTGGGTTGTCACAAAGCGCCTTGAACTTGTCATTGATCCCAAAAATCTTGCTAAGTTTCAAAAGGAAAATGATAGACCTTGATTGTGATGCATTCTTTATCTAACCAATGCTTTGAGTTGTGATATGCTTAGCAAGGTGAACCTCAAAGGATCCGCACATAAGTTGTGGGAATCCATCAAGAGCACCTTCGGTGATGCCTCCACATGGGATGATGGCGAATTTGAGGTCAAGGCACCAAAGAAGGTGATGCATGAGGATGTTGAGCAAGATGGCTCCACCTCATGGTCAAGTGATGATGATGATGATCATTCTACACCAAGTTCACTTGACAAAGATGATGATGATGCTTCAAGTGTTGCAAGTGATGATTGTACCTCAAGCACACTTGATAGCAATGATGATGGTTCATGCTCGGTTGATGATGCTACTACAAGTCCATCCACTACATCAACATATTGTCTCATGTCACAAGGTGACACTAAGGTATCTAATGACAATATGGTTGATCATGTTGATTCTTATGATGTGCTTGTTAGTAGACTTGATAGCATGACCATGTCTTTAGAAAATGAGAAAGCTAAAACATTGAACTTGGAAAAGAAATCTCATTTCTAAAGTCAACATGTGAACAACAAGAGCATCTAATTTATGTTACTACTTGTTCACATGATGTGCTAAAATTGGCTCATGAGGAACTAAGTGTCACTCATGATAACTTGGTACAAGACCATGTTTTTCTCACTAAGATGTTTTCAAATGAAAAATCTAAAACTAGTGAGAGCTCATCATTTGGGTCAAATGATCAATCAAATATTTGTGCTAACCCTTGTGATGTAGGCAAGAAGAATGTATCCACCTCTTGTGATGATTTACTTGCTATGCCATGTTCTTCATATTTAGATGCTTGCTCTTCTTCTATGTCTTGTGAGACTAACATTTTGAAGGAGAACAATGAGCTCAAAAAATGAAGTGAAGAATTTGAGCAATAAGTTAGAGAGGTGCTACAACTCTCAAGTCACCTTTGAGCATATGTTGAAGAACAAAAGAAGCTTCGGTGACAAGAGTGGCATTGGCTTCAACAAGAGCAAGATAAAAGGCAAAAAGATGGGGCAAGAGAAGATATGAAAGAGAATTGAAGAAGCAAGAACAAGAGAAGCTATCTCATTTCATGTGCTATCGGTGCCATGAAGTGGGTCATCTTGCTAAGGCTTGCCCAAATGAAGAAAAAAAGCTCAAGTTGAAGAAGGAAGAAGAGAGGCTCAAGCATGCCAAGTGCTTCAAGTGCCGCACATGGGGTCATCTCACCTCAAAGTGCCCAACCAAGCATTTGGTGAAGCAACTAGAAGAGCCTCAACCAAAGCCACAAGTTGAGCAAGAAAACAAGCCCCCAAGATCAAGTCAAGATCAATGTTGAAGATAAAGTTGATGACTTGAAGATGAAGAAGAAAACAAGAAGGGGTGGAAGAGCTTATGCAAGGCATCCAACTCATATCCAAGATGCCAAGATGATGAGCAAGATTCAAGCTAAGGAAATAAAGTTTGCTCACATCAAAGTGCCATGAATGTGGAGACATGTGACACTTTGCCTCAGTGTCCTAGCAAGCTTGAGAAGAAGGCTCAAGCAACTCATGAGAGGCAAGGCAAGAAGAAGCATCGAATGAGCAAGAAAGAATGAGCTCAACAAAAGAGAAGATGCTACTTATGCCGGGAAAGGGGACACATGGCTCATTCATGTCCCCTAGGTAATGATTCTAAGCCTATTTCAATTGATGATGATAATGAGCTTAGAAAGGATGACAATGGTACCTCTTTGGTTACTATTGTAAAACATCCCGCTACTCATACTAAGGCTTTGCCTAAGTATGTTGCACCTAACTTGAGAGGACCCAAACAAGTTTGGGTACCATCAAAAAGTGGATGATTGTTTGTAGGTACCATGGCATTGGAGGCTTGATTCATTTGAGTTCACATTGTACATCATTTGATTGAGTCAAGAAATGAAGCCTAGTGCAATTATATCCCAATGCCAAGTCAAGAAAAGTGAAGTCCAAATGAGTTACAACATACAAGTGCAATAATCCTAGATGTGGTGATTTATTGGAATATTCGAAGGCTTGCAAAATATTTAAGATGAAGCTTGATAGCATGATGATAATAGGCTATAAAGGTATACTCCTTGTTGATCACATATATTTGGGTTCATATGAGTTGATTGAATTGGATATATATGCATATGTTGCTTGATATGAGATGTTTGAATGGATTAAATGCTTAGTAGTCAAATTTGAGTTGGTTTGAATGGATATGATCATGAGATGACATTTAGTAAGTGATTTGAGTGGATATATGTCTTGTGAGAGTATTCAAACAAGTTAGCATCAATTTTGATTCAAATTGGTGAAGCATAGCTCAATTGCTCAAATCTGTCCACCATTATAAAATCTGAGTGAGCTGTGATCTTAGTCATGTTTGGATGATCAAATCTTATTGGAATGGCTTGAAATTTGATATGCATGCTCTATACTTATGGTACAAGATGCTGTAAAAATTTCATGATGATTGAACAAGGGATACTTCGGTTTTGGAGTAGAACTTGTCAGCTATGTTGCAGCAGTTTTCAGCATGTAGTAGTGTGGAAAGGTGTGAAATCTGGTAGCAATCCATAAGGACTTTGGAGCTCAAATTTTTATGGCTGCTAGATGACTTAGTGTTGAACATCTCCACCAAATTTCGTGGCATTTCAACATGTACATTGTGAGATATGGTTTATTCTTTGAGATGTACAAAAATCCGCCAGAAAAGTGACAATTATTGGATTGATCAAGAGTCACTTTTTAATTGAAAGGTCCTCAAGTTGTATTCATATTTATAAGTGGTTGAGGCACCTAAGTTTGGTTTTTAGATTGAGTTAGAGGCATGACAAACAATGAGTACAAAGGCCATTGATTTGGGGAGTGCACTTTGCACACATCTAGTACTCAAGTTGAAGATCAAGACCAAACTCAAAATGGAGAGACAAGTTTGAGTTCAAATGATCATCATATCTCTTCAAGAAGAAAGAAAAGGACTTAAAGAAGATCTCAAGATTACTCATCATATCAAGTCCAACACTTGGATCAATCAATCAAATTCAATTCAAGTGAGTGTCAAGGATAGTTCTTGGTGAGATCACTTCTCCTAGAGAGGGGCGTGCGCCCATGAGTGGGATTGACAAGTTGGGATGCTTGGAGGGGCCAACATGGAAGTGATGATCTAGGGATATTCAAGATGCTTAGTTGAAGAAATCAAAAGGGTTGATCAAGAAGAAGCAAGCAACACCCAAATAGAGAGATAATTTATGCAAGATTCAAGTAGTATTCTCTCATGCAAGCAAAGAGGATCAAAAGAAAGCAAGTCAACCACAATATGAAGATAGTGCACTTGATCTTTGGTGGTTCTCATTTCATATGGGTGAAGCATAGAATTCAAATTGGTATATATTGACTTCACCAAGCTATTCAATTGGACTTCGCATTGCTATTGTGGAGAGAAATTGGAATCATATTGACTATCCTCTACTCCAAGATAGCAAAGGTATCATTGTAATGTGCATGATCATTTCATCCCTTACTAGTATGCGTTAGTGCATATAGTACATGCTTAATAGGGTCATGCATAACAAATGAAAGTTTTAATTCATTGATACCACTATTGCTTGAATGATTATATGATCTAGTGGTTTGTATATGAATTTGTTCATGAGCTAGTGATCCCAAGTACTTGATCTATTTTGGATTGCTCACAAGTGACAAGTACAACATTGGCAAGATAACCCTTATACTTTATGAGGTGTGAAGAAGCTTGTCATTGGATCAAACCGGACTTGAAAGCTATGGCAAATCATTTTAGTTCAAGTCAACAAGAAGAGGCTCATGGAAACAATCTAGTTCAAGAAGTGGTTACCACATTGCAAGATATATCATATCCCTACAAGTGGTATTTTTCATTCATGTGGTATTCTTGCTCACACACAAGTGGTACTTAGCGTATCAATGGTGGTTCCGTAAGATCCTCAACTTTAAGTGATCAATTCAACTCAAGGAAGCTACCCTCAAGAACTCAAGTGGATTGACATATGCTTTGACATAGGGGGTGCCCCACCTCAAGATCAAGGTCAAGGATCCTACGAGTGACCTACATGTGGCATTTCTAGGTGGCTTTCATGCTTCCACATGTGAGAGTTACAAGTGGTGTCATTCCATCATATGGTGTGTCCATAAAAAAAAATGATGATTCAAGACTCGATCATCTATCCCTAGTCACACCCTTTGTATCAAAAGAGGCATACCCTTTATGGAAATTGATGACAAAGGGGGAGAGATTGGAACAAAGATATGAATATAGGGAGAGATTGAAATATGGATTGAGGACATGGACCGAGAGGGGAGCAACATTGAAGAATTGAGAAGGATCAAAATTCTTGGACATATGAGAAGCACACAAGTTGGGAGAGCAAGCTCATGAACTTGTTTGATTGCATTTGATATGTGCATATTCATGTACTTGCTTGTATTTGCATAAGTTTTTAAATTTTATATGCAATGCTTGTGTGGCGTATGCTAGTTATAGAACTTGCTTGATGATATGGTAACTAGCATGCATAGGTTGTAGCTAGACATATACATGTTTCACGTGGATCAAGAGCCATTTCATATAATGTTGATCTTACATGGTATCTTGAGTTTTGATGTATGTCTAGTTACATGGATGATGCTAAGGATGAACTTCAAATGTGCAACTCCGATTGGTATCACGCTTCAAAGGTTTATCCTACATACCTTAGCATCACTTTGTAGTGTTAACCCTCCCAAAATTTCCATATTTATGTATGTGTGCAAACCTTGAATTCAAATCAATTGGGCACACATATATAGGGGAGTTACGACTACCAAGTCGGGTTTTATGGTGCTTATCCAAATCTTGACTTTGAGCTTAAATGTTGGATAAGTGACATAAAATCCAAACCAAGTTAGCAATTGATACTTGTATGAAGTGCTAGCTTAGAATTTAATCTTCAATTCCATATCTTTGTAGTGTTGCCATCAATTACGAAAAAGGGGGAGATTGAAAGGTCCCTTGTGGTTTTTGGTAATTGAGTGTCAACATTAGGTGAACTAATATGTGTGATTGAGATAATACACAGGAGATTAGTTCACGTGTGGTGACGCAATGAAGGAGCTTTATTGCATATGAAACATGACATGGAGTCATGTGACCAAGGTGGTGAAGATCAAGACAAGGCTTGGCTTGATGGACCGGTTGCAAGTGTGAAGGGCAAGTCGAGGCAAAGAAGCGATGGACCGCGAGGCGGTGAAGCTTGGCAAGACTTGGCGCCCGCCGACCAACGCAACGGTGAAGAGCAAGTGAGGTCAAGATCGATGGACCAAGAAGGTCATGTGATGATATGAAGTGGATCATATCATTTGGTGATCGTGTTGGTGCATGTATTGCATCGGCACTTGGAGATGGAGCGGAATGGAAATGCGCAAGGCAAAGGTATAACCTATAGGGCATTTCATTTCGCCGGTCATTGGTGCTTAGAGAAGTTTATGACCGGATTTAGGATAGATGGCCGTACTATCAAGAGGGGCAAACTTGTTTGCATATCGGTCATCTAGTGCCACTTGAGCGATCTAACTTTGCAATGTGTTAGATCGAGTGGCGTGGTAAGAGCAAGAGAAAATCCTTTGAAAATGATTGTGAAAAAATGCTAACACACATGCACATGGTGATGTACACTTGGTGGTGTTGGCACATTTGCAAAGGAGAAGTTGTTTTGGTGTTTCTGGACACTTGGACTGCTCTTAGAGTGGAATATTGCTTTGATCCATTGTGAGTTGGATCAAGTAACCATGTGGGTTGTGTAGCCCTCTGAGTAAGCTTTCCATAGAGTCCAAGATCATCGAAAACGGAGTTCGGATGAAGGAGATATCGCCGTTTTACCGAGCAGTGGTCTGACCGGACGCACGATGGCGCGACCGGACGCACCGACCGGAGGCTCCGGTCAGTCGCGTCGGCAGAGCTCGCAGCCCGAATTTTGCCGTGATGCGTCGACCGGATGCTATGACCGGACTGCGACCGGACTTCATTGGTGAGTCCGGGCCGGGCGCTGTCCCCACCGCCGAAGCCGTGGGTTTGGATCCCAACGGCTCTATTTGGCTTGGGGGCTATAAATAGAGGATGTGGTCGGCCATGGCAAAAGCTTAGCACCTTGGGGACTTTGTGTCCATGCTTGAGAGTGCTTGAGAACCTCCCACTCACTTGTGATTGATAGTGTTCATCCAAATCAAAGTGAGGAGTGATTCTAGTGCATTCGCGTTGAGAGATCGCATTCGTGGCACTAGGTGATCGTGTTGCAAGCTGGTGTGCTTGTTTCTCTTGGAGGTTGCCACCTCCTAGACGGCTTGGTGGCAAGAGACTTCGTGAAGCACGCATTGAAGATTGTGCGGTGCTGCGAAGGAGGATTTGTGAGAGGTTCGAGCTCACCTCGCGGGGATCGCGAAGAGCGCCACTACTAGAGCGGGGTGGTGAGTACCTCCCTTGTGCGTGTGGTGTCTTGCGGTGCCTTGAGAGGCTCACTTTGAGAGTGGTGTCTTGCGGTGCCTTTGCGGGGCGTGCCTTGAGGGGCAAGTGATCGGAGAATCACACCGAAGAACCATCTAGGTGAAACACCAAAGGAACCACCCAAGGTGTTGGTCGACACAACGAGGAGTAGGGGAAGTTGGCAAGCTTCCCGATACCTCAAAAAAAATCACCCTGTCAACTTGTCTACTCTTCCTCGGTGGTTTGCATTCTCCAAATCACAAGCTTTGTATTTACATTCATATATACCTTGTGCTTGTGCTTGTGGAGTAGCTCTTGCAATTACTAGCTTGTGTAGCTTGTTAGTTGCTTTGCTTAGTTTGTGTAGCTAAGTAATTTGAGCCTTTGGGTTAGGCGTGTGTCGCCTTGTCCTTAGTGCATCTAGTGAGCTTAGGATTGGCTTTGTGCTTTTGCTCATTAGAATTGTGTAGGAGCTCACCATTGTTTGAAGTACTAGTGCATAGGTTTGTGTGACCTTGCAATAGAAACTGTTAGGAGCTCAAGCTAGGCTTATCACCTCATTTGCTTTGTGTAGGATCTTTTGTGAGGTGATTTAGAGTCATAGCTAGAGGGGTGAAGTCTTGGCTAAACGAATAGTTTCAATTCCGCATCATATTTGTTTAGCCGGCGCATTTAGTTTTTTAAAAAGACTACCCCCTTAGTCCCCATCTCGACCCTACAGGTTCACATGTCCTTTATTGACCGACTTGGTTTTACAAATGTAACGGAAGTTTTTGGTTTTGATACTTTTCGGTTTATGATAAATTCAGTTCGGTACTTCGTTTTCGTATTTCGTGCCCGTGGTGACGTGTTGAGGTGGAGTACGGAAGTAGAGATGGGGCCGGCCCGGTGTGGAAAACACATCGTTTTTTTTTTTGACGGGTGGGAATCACTTTAAAAACTATAGCAACCTAAATTTCCCAAAAAGGGAGGGCATCCACATCTCTTCAAATTGTATCGCTTCCCCAGTTTGGTGATCGGACGCTCGAGCTTCTCGTGGTCTTTTGGAAAAGTCCTTCCTTTTACCTAAATTTATCGTAACACGTTCTTTGGAGGTGCTTATTTTGGCGGTGGCATTCTGGGGCCGCGATGGGAAAAGTGAAGCGGTACGGGCGAGTTTATTTCGCAGCGTCCACTTCCGAATCAAAGCATAAGCGTCCCAAATAGGGCTTTTGCCTAGCGGCGCTAGCTTTATACCGCTGCTAGTGCTATCTACATGTGGGAGCGGCGATAAATCCGTTTAAGTGTCACGATGGGCCCGGACACACAAACACTTGGGATAGCACCTGAATGGATTGGCCACCGGCGGTGAAGGCAATCGATGATGTAGCGAACTCGTTGTCTTCAAGGCGGAGAAGGTCATGTAACACCCGCCCAATTTGGATGTGGCACAAAGAGTGGCCCATGAGTGTTGAGTGCACATGTTTAGTACCACCTTGCTAGTTTAGCAAGGGTGGAGCCAACTTATAAGCCTTTGCCTTCCAGCCATATCACCTTCGGGTTAACCCTTTTACACGAAGTGAGGACGAAAGTGTAAGCAGTGGTATTATGTGTACGCGTGCACCCCTCGGAAGGGTTGTGCGGTGCGGCTTTGAAGGACGGTGTCACAAGTCGTGATCGAGAGATGCGGGACATGGGGTTCATTGTGCGTGTAGGCTCATGAGTGCACGGCATGGCATGCCAAAGACCGGGCGCACGGTTGCGTGTGCTAAGAGGGGAGGGTCCTGGTTAAGTTGGCGCGACGAGGACGCCGAGTCCTTTGAGTGGGGGTGTATGTAACACCCGCCCAATTTGGATGTGGCACAAAGAGTGGCCCATGAGTGTTGAGTGCACATGTTTAGTACCACCTTGCTAGTTTAGCAAGGGTGGAGCCAACTTATAAGCCTTTGCCTTCCAGCCATATCATCTTCGGTTTAACCCTTTTACACGGCGAGGATGAAAGTGTAGCGTGGTGCTATGTGACACCTAAGCGAGGACGAAAGTGTAAGGGGGTGCTTTGTGGTACGCGTGCACACCCCTCCGAAGGGCTGTGCGGTGCGGCTTTGGAGGGCGGGTGTCACAGGTCATAGATGAGAATGTTGTTCCGTGACGCCGACCCCACCCATCGAACCAAACTCCCCTTCGACGGCGATACCCTTGTCCGGAGAGTTGTACTTGTACCCGCTGAAACCCTTTGGCAAATCAAGATGCATCATCAGCTGTGCTTCATCCACCGCCTTGGAGTTGTACAGTGGAGATCAAAATACCCCTGTCGGGTTCGACGCCAATCGATGAACGACCAACGGAGCACAGCGAGGAAGAACATGCCTTGGTCGCGGCGACGAGCAAGACGGTCGTTCTCTAAGAACGTGAAGCCTTCGGGCGTGTGGAACAGGCTAAGCGGCGGGGCTTGTTCTTGGTGTCGGCCCCTGTAGATGAAGTAGCGGCTGTTGTCTTCGTACCTGCGCCAATTCTGAGGGTCGTAGATGGCGATGCGGAGCAAGACTAGGTCGCCTACGCGCAAACGCGACCATGGCGGGTTTCTCATCGAACGCGACGGGGCTTCATACGGGCGGTGGACAGTGAAGTAGGAGAAGCGCAGCGGGTGGCCAGTAGAAGGTGACCGGGATCCACTTCCTCCTGCTCCCCGCACCCATCGCGGTGGTGGCGGTGGTGCGGTCACGCCGAGGTAGCCGCTCGGATCGAGGAGGATCGATTCCGGAAGAGGAGAATCCAGATCCTTGGTGTGGATAGGTGGAGGAGGCGTCAAGAGCACCGGAAGTGATGGCTCGTCCATGGCGACGCCGATCTCCCCCTACGGCCAATCGAGGGATGGATGTGTGAAAATGACTGGATGGATTGTGAAACACTACATTAAGTTTGGTTATGTGATAATATGGATTATTTGATGGGTGCCATTACGACTTTCACGGACCGGAGAATGTCATTACAATTTATCTAATTCATCTATTTGAATTTGAAAAATTTACAATTCTTCTCTTCTCTGAAATGTAGTTTCAAGCACGATTAGACTCGTTCACATAACAATGTGGCATTTCGGTGTTGTCCATAAGGCCTTCCTTGGCACCACTGCTATTGAGCTGCATCGTGCGAGCATTGCTTTAGGCCCCATGCGTAGGTGAAAAGGGTTACCAGCAATCAGAGTAGTACATGAATGGAGAGTGTAAAGGACTATATTCTTTGTTTATTAACTGGGCAGTGGTGCTTGTAGGTTCATCGCTCCCAAAATTTTTGGTCTGGGCATCGTCGCATCGATAGCTGTAGATTCTTTGTTTATTAACCGGGCAGTGGTGCTTGTAGGTTCATCGATCGCTCCCAAAATCCCCTTTTTGTATTTGGAGCACCACTTCAAGCCAACACTGCAGAGGGCCTAATGCTCTTCTATCTGTACTCTCTCCTTGTCACTAACGCGTGGGCCCTAAGGTAATCTTCTTCCTCCTCTCTTCCCTATGTATTATTATCTTGGTATATAGTGAAAGCTATGTATCTAAGTGATATGGATAGAAAAGGCAGATGTTTGGTTGCATGGGAAGAAGCTTGTAAACCAAAAGATCAGGGTGGGCTTGGTATAATTGACATAGAAACCCAGAATGTGCTCTCCTTATGAAATATCTGGATAAGTTCTACAATAATTCTGACAATCCATGGGTACAACTTACTTGGAGCAAATTATACTCCAACCCAAACACCCCACCTCATGCAAGAACAAAATGTGGTTCTTTACTGGTGGAAAGACATCCTGAAGTTATATGGAAAATATCAAAGCTTTTCGCCTCTTGCACTCCAAGCAATGGCAACAGTGTGCTTTTTGGACTGACATTTGGATTGAACCAAGCATGAAGGATAAATTCCCACAACTTTTTTTTTCATTTACAAGGAAACCAAAATGCTCTGTTAGGTTCTTCCTCTCTTACAGCTTGGAGAGAATTTTCGGTCCTACTCTATCTTTAGTGGCTTCTCAGCAACTTGATGAAGTAAAAGCCATTCTGGACAATCTGAGCCTGAATGAAAATAGCAAAGACACCTGGACATATTCATGGGGCAACAACAATTATAGTAGCAAGAAAGTTTACAGTCTCCCGACAAATCATTCTCCAGCATCACCCCTATTCAAATGGATCTGGGCATCTAGCAACCTTGGAGATCAAAAGTTCTTCTTTTTGGCTACTAGTCAAAGACAGACTAAATACAAGAAACATTTTGAGAAGGAAAAACATGGATCTTCCATCCTATAATTGTGTGTTATGCAATCTTGATTGTGAAGAAACATATCTACATCTCTTCTTTCATTGCTCCTTTAGCAGTTCCTGCTGGTCTAGTATCAACATAGACTGGAACCTTAATCTTGGCCCCATGGACATGCTCCTCCAGACAAGACAGCAATTTCAAAGTGTCATCTTCAGAGAAATCTTGATCTCCGGCTGTTGGGCTATCTGGAAAGTAAGAAACAAAATTATTTTTGACGACGGTCAGAGAAACATAGGGGAGTGGAAAAGATTTCTTAGAGAGGATCTAGGCTTAGTGTGTATTAAAGCCAAACCCTCTAAGAGTGCCCTGATTAGTTCTTGGAGAGATAGTCATGTATAGGTTTCTTCCTTTTTCCTCTTTGGGCCTGGATGCCTTGTAACTTTGCCTCTTTGTACCATTCTATCATTTAATTAAAAAAAAAATGGGTCGGGGACTCCCCGACCGGTTCGGTCAAAAGAAAAACCATAACATCATAATTTGAGGCAATAATAGCAAAAACATGCTCTGAGAGGTGACCAGCATACATGACACTGGTTTGATTGTTCTGGCCATCTGAAACTCCATATAGTTTTTTTTTAAAAAAAAATCAGCAACTCCATATAACAAAACTTTTAATTAAAATACATGCTTCAAACTTATGTGATGAAGCAGGGGATAATGAGGGTAACACTTGCACCAACTATTTTGTTGAAAAGAAACAACTGTCCCAAGAACACAGCTAGCTCCCTAAACCACCAGCAGTCGACGACGGCTACCTCGACCCGATCATTCGTTGTGTCACGCGCAATGCATACCAAGGAAGCATGGATCAGCTCGCAAAGTAGGTGACGAACAGCGCGGCGAACATGAGCAGGTACGCGATCACCTGGTCGATGGCCTTGGCGTCGATCACCCGCGCCACCGATGGCGCTGGCTTGTCCGCCATGGTCAGCTGCATGAGCCCGGAGAAGAAGAAGGCGGTGAACAGCATGATGCACGCCCTAGCGGTTGCCATGTAACGTAGCTTTGCTATATATATATATACTGATCGAAGAAAGATTGCTGAACTAGTAATAATAGGCCTATGGATCACCAGTCACCACCGATCACACAGATATTCTTATCAGATGTTTATGGCAATGCATGCAGTACAGAGGGCATGTTTTTGTGTGGTGTATATATAGTTTCAGTATGGCAAAATAAGCAAGCCAAGCGCGAAGAGTTCTCATGTGTGCTTTGTTTGATCAGGACTCGTGGAAAACAAAGAGGTTTGAAGCATGGGTGAATCAGTCAATCCGTCCGTCCGTCCGGCTTGGCAGGCTTGACGTGTGAATCACTTCGGACGAGTTGAGAAAAGTGACGCACGTGGTGATGAAATGCATGTTGCCATTGGCCTGCTGATATCATCAGAGCAGAACAATGCTGACCAGTGACCTAGCACAATATGGCAGCGCGCGGCCGGGCACCAAGATTGCGCACTTCCAGGGCTTCCAGGCCTTAAGTTTTGGTTTTTCTCCCTACGACCATGAGGAGGAAGAAGGAAAGGAAGGGGCTGGAGGAAGCCCTCCCCTAACGTCATACCTGGCTTCAACTGAGGACACAATTGAAGCAGGCATTTTGCGTAACATCCAAGCCAACAAATATGCATAGTCTCTCTCTCCAATCTCTACTGATGCAAATCCTGTGTAGGTCCTTTTCCTCCCCTCCGCGCTCCTCTCTTCCTCCTCTTCTTGGCTGAGGGCGGTAGGGGCATAGACTCAGCGGTGGGGCTGGAGGACAAGCTCGCGATGGGGTTGGAGGACGAGGTCACCGCAGCGAGGCAGAGGCCAAAGCTCGCCCGCACGGTGGCGGCTAGTCTAGATCTCACTGGCAGCCTCTTCTCCTTGAATGCTGGTGCCAGGCACAGGCCCGCGGTGGCAACAGCAGGATCTGAGATCGAGACCGTGTGGCGCTCGGTCTCGAGCAGCGCGTGCGTCTAGAGCGCGAGCTCGATGACGAGGCTCGGCAGGCACCGTGGCATCTCCTACGGTGCTAGCACGACGTGGCCCGTGCGGTGGCCGTAGAGCGTCCCCGTCGGTGCCCGTGAAGGACACACCACCCTTGGCCTTGGGCACAACGGGCAGTGTACAATGACGAGCAAGACGAGGACTTCGCGATCTCGGTGGGCACGCCGACCAGCTGCATCCGCCCGCGCGCCTCTGGAGTAGATAGGCGAAGCGGGATGACGAGAAGACGTGGCTCCCCCCACCCGGTTGTGTTTGTGTCGGCTGTTGGAGAAGGGCTATTTTGGGTCACACACTTTTTTACTATGTCGGACCCAAACCATCAAATGCCTCTTGTGTTTGGGTTGTCTCTGTTGGAGACAGTCCCGCTAGCTGCATATATGCTCATAGCCTCTTAAGTCGTATCTTGGATCATTCATTCAGGTCTCGACAAATAATCATAAAGTTGTGCAAGTATTTCCAAGGTTCTCGCTTTGGCAATTGGCATGCATAGAGCTATTAGAGTGGAGCGTATTCCATACGGATTGCGTATCTTTACCTTGTATAATAAGAAGAAAGAAAACAATCAAGAAGGCCGAGTCCATGTCGAACCCACACGACACGTCAAGTACACAGCCACCACGGCAACAAACACGAATCCTCCGTGCGGAAGCTCTGACTCTGATCCAACCAAAGCCACCGGCCCGCCGCGCGCAGCATGCCGCCGCCGTCATTGCCGGATGACCTCATCGAGGAGGTCCTCCTCCGCGTCCGGGCCGACGACCCGGCGAGCCTCGTCCGCGCCGCGCTCGCATGCAGACGCTGGTGCCGCCTGGTCGCCGACCCGGCCTTCCGCCGCAGGCGCCTCGAGCTCCATGGCGCCACGCCGCCGATGCTCGGCTTCCTTTGCGAGTGCGACGGCGTCTGGACGCACGACAGGCAGCCCTTCGCCCGCTTCGTGCCCATGTCCACCTGCTGCCCGCCGCGCGCCGACCACCGCGGCCAGCTGGCGCTCGACGCTCGCCACGGCCGCGTCCTCCTCCAGGACCAGCTCTCTAGGGATTTGTTCGCCGTCTGGGACCCCCGTCACTGGCCAGTGGGAGGCGCTCCCTAGGCCGCCATGGTGGAAGTCCCTAGCAAACGGCAGCATGAAAGCCGCGGTGACGGTGCTCTGTGCTGCCACTGCCAACCGGCACGTGTGACCACCTCGACTGCCACCGCGGACCCTTTAGCGTCGTCCTTGTGGGTAACGTGTTGGTATATGGGAAGATGTTCACCTGCATCTACTCGTCGGAGTCCGGGGCGTGGAGCAACCCGACCTATGCGAATCACCCCGGTGCTGACATGGACTGGGGGCGTAGTGTTCTCGTGGGCAACACACTGTTCTTCAAACTACGTACCTATCACAGAATCCTCAAGTATGATGTGTGCACACAAGAAACGTCTATGGTAGACCTACCTCGTGCGCGCACCATGGCGATACCTACAGACTTGATCCAAATTGAGCTCACAACTTTGGACGATGGCCGGCTCGGATTCGTGAGGAGGGAGAAATCCAACAAACTATGCCTGTGGTCGAGGAACGATGAGGGTGATCGAGGTGTGGGATGGACACTACGCAGAGTCATTGATCTTAAGAAGCTGTTCCCTCTTGTTGGCTTGCTACATTTCAAGCACCATCTGGTTGGCGTTGTGGAAGGTGTTTGCGTCGCTTTCATGGCAGTGCAGAACCGTGGGCTCTTTACTATTGATATGCAGACTGGGTTGATGTACAAGGTATCTGACGACTTCGGCACCGCCCGCTGTGTTGTCCCATACATTGATTTCTGCACTCCAGGTAATTGTCTTTTTTGGTTGTAATAGCAATAGTGGTAATTAGTTGGTGATCCTTGTATATAGTTAATTTGAAGCATATTTAATTTTTAGTTTGAACCAAATCTATTATTTAGACGGTTGGTATTAATATCATCCCGATGTGTGTATGTGTCTGCAGCATTGCGAGCACCCTCTACCAGTCTACCTCTAGGGATATATGATGAACAATTGGAGGAGACGCCGCCCGGCAAGCCCAGGTAGAGGCTGTGCTCATCTTCCGCGAGGTGTCAAGAAAAATTTGCTTCGTATTAAAGAGAGCTAGCATTGTATTTTTCTAAGGGCACCCGCAACAGTAAGAGTCAGTTGTTAGCTCTTTGCTAACCTCTACAATATATATATGTGTTAGTTTTGATCCATTACTACTTTGCTAGGCTAGAATGACTGGTTTTGATGTGCTTTCTTGTGTGGCTTGCACAATTCCTTATCAGAAAAAATACTGTTCAGTATATGCTCTTTTCTTTCTTGCATTCCGATGAGTTAAAAATCATAGGAGCAACGATTCAGCCTTCGGAGTCTGGATCTTTCGAAAAGGAAAAATTACTGAACCATTGGATTAGAATCCTATTGCCCAGATTACAAGTTTGTTAGAAGTTTGCATGGTTGCATGGAGGGTTCGTTTACACCTTATATGTTGCCTTCCAAACAAGTAAGTGCAGCAAAGTGTGTCCTACGTCGTGACCTTGCATTGTTGGCTGGGAGACTCTCTAGCCCACAAGGCGGGAAGACAAACAATCAGTGTTTTGACGATGAGAGTAGTGTTAGACCTGGCCTCATAGAGTTCCCCATAGGCCTTCTTTATTTGTCGATGTGCTTGGCATTGAAAGTCCCTTGCTCATACCCATACTTTGTATGATTAGGACTTCACCTCGCTTGGATGGATGTTGGCACTCAAATGAGGCTCTATGCCTCGAAGCACTTGCTTTGCTCTGGGAGTACTGTGGTTACTGGCTGTCAAATGCTTGAGAGGCTATCGTAGGAGCGGAGAATCCGTGTTGTGATGAAGCACTCGCTTTGTTGAAATTCTTAAGGCTTTGTGTGACAGAGCAATCATTGTCCTTATTCGGATGGTCGTCCCTCAGCAACATATATATGTTCGCGGGGCCAGCATCAACTAAGGACAGGTCTCGACCAAAGCCCAATGGAGAGGGATCTCCGTCTAGGTCCCGAGAGTGCAACATCTAGGGGGTCCATTTTGCACCTCTGCTGGTGAAGTAACTTGGATCTATTCCTGCAACATTAGAAGCGAATCTGCTACCCGGTGAAGTAACCTGGACCTAGGCCTGCCCTTGCTCAAGCAACATTAGAGGCAAATCTATTGCCCACTGAGCGGGGCGCCAGGGGCTATCCGTGGTGGTACGGTCTTCGCTAGGGAGCATAGCAGACAAAGCTCTCTTGACCGACCAAAGCGGCGTGCTAGACCGATACCTTCTACCTCCCAAAAATTACTGAGGTACACATACAGGCAATCTCCAAAGAGGATTCATGGCTCGGAGGAACTGTCGCAGCACCATGAGGCATAGGCACCCCCAGCAAGAGCACCAGCGGTCCTGGTGACAAGAAAGGCAGCAAGCTCCTCTAGCATCTCGGGGTCATCCGTGACAATGACATCTTGACCAGCTTGTCCTGGTTTGCGCATAGCGACAACGTCAATGGATCAAGCTCGGCAAGTAGCCTACACGGCAGGGCCAGCCCTCCCCTGCTGTAAGCGGGCGGAACAATGCTTTCGCACTATAATATATTTTTGCAATTTTTTTCTATTATTAGGTTTGTTAAGATTATATAAATTTAAACTAATGTCTAGAAAGTGTTTTGCATTTCACTATTACATTACTTTCTAATTTCTCAATACCAAATACAAACCTTAAGGTAAAAGCTTTATTTCACCCGAGCGTGATTCAGCTTGAAACAAATCAAGAGACACTGAAAACCATCATATGCCCTAGAAGTATAGTATTTTTAGACAGCAAGAGTGTGACGGGGCAGTGCGTACAAGGGAAAATATACAAGGCTTGTGGTCTTTGAAAGACTAATACAATTCCATCTATCGTAACACCATAGATGCTCAAGAACGAACTCTACTTTTTTTTTTCACGGGTCACATGCCCGCCAACACTTCTTTTACATGTACGTTTGTTAGCGGCAGCATAGGTGCACGCACCACCAAAAAATGCACCCAGGAAACATAGTCCACGAGCTGCCACGCGCCGATGCTCAGTATGTACTGTAACCAAATAATTTGCTCCGAGGAAAACGGATGCCTGTACACTTACCCAGCAGGATGACAGGGATCGATGGTCCTCCGTCATACCACATCATCTCGTCGCGCGGAAGACTGTTGCCACTGGCCAGCCATGTTCATTAGCCTCCGAGAATCTCCAATGAGTTCAGCAGATCGAGGTTGCAGATAAGCAACCGACAATAGGTCCAGAAGCGCATTCTTGATGTACTCCTGCTATGGACCTCCCCTGTACTTATAGATGTTAGAAATTAGCTAATGTAATCCAATATTAGTAAATAATTGTACAGGCAAACGAAAGCAAGCTGGAGCAGATACAGAAGCTTTATGAATCCATATCCACTGATTCATTGAACTCCCATCAGAATATAATACCATGTGCTCTCAAGGATGGTAATACATCAAACAAATATACATTAAATCTAGTGACTGACTGAAACCAGACACCACGGCAGTAATATGCACTCAATCAATGAAGCAGAATAAACAATTCTTGACAGCAGATTAGGCAGACTAAAAAGAATAACTCCACTATTAATATTTGTGTAGAGCTTAAGTTAATTGATGTGCTCAAATAGCAACCCTCACATTATAAATTATTACCCTTTCCAAGCCAGGTGGCAACCAAAGCTGTGGTCATCATGTGACTGAAAATATCATCAGTTTCAAGGCCTCCATAGAAATCCCACACAGCCTTGATGATTTAGGAAAAAAAAGTTGATCCCTGATCAGCCGTAGAGTTTTTTAGTAGCTCCAGAAAGTTGCTTTGGGTTTTCACAGTTTCATCTGCCGCTCACCTCCAATTTTGGGTTACTAGCGATCAGCAAGAGAAATAGAGAAACTGTGATAAACATTCATGGGATAGTAGTCTTGAGCTGCAGTTTTATGATACTCCATTTTAAGTATATGCCATTTTTCTCAAACTTTAACTAACAATATTTAATCAGTTACTTAGTTAAGCTAAGTACAACTAGATCTGTCATGGATTATTAGATGATTGTCAGCTGTTTCTTCTTTAAGTTTGCTGAAAATTATGCCGTGATTTATGGCATATATGAATCAATGAGAACAACACATTATTAAATATTTTCTCGGTTAAAGTAGAGCAGTAGGGCTACCCCAATTTGTTCAAAAATTATTCCAACTGCCTAGCGTCAAGCTTGGAGAAGCATCAATGTGTCGCCAACATATTGGACAATGGGAAACTCACTCATCAACTGAGGTATTGACAATCTGATCAAGCCTATCTCCATTTTAAATTTTGTTACCAAAAACTATACAAAAATTCTGGGTGTCTACGTTAAAATTGTATTGTATTCAACCACATGATTAAGCAGTTGCTTACTTTAGATGGAAACAATTACCTAGGAGGCAAACCCATGGCTGATGAATAATATGCCAATGGTGTGAATAACTAGTGAAAAAGATACAATTAGCAACAATGTTATTGAAAAGAGAGGAGCAGCATATGATATTCTCAGCATAGAAAAATATATATAGTTATAACAGAAATGGATCATTTTCTACAAAAAGTGTCTAAAGATCATACCACGGTCCTCACTTGCAAGCTAGCTAATTCATGCCCACCATGTCTCTCTGTCTACAAGCAATATTACAAGTGAAATGAACATCTACTTAATAAGTACATTTCAATGTATGTGCCTATGTCAATTCTTGAAATGCCACGACAACTATTGTTTGTTATTTTTTCCAAGTAAAGATCGCTCCTTTTTGTAGTTGAACATTGTACATCTGAACTAATTAGGAGCACTATCTGTTTCAATGAAGGTCGGAAATATATTCTCTATATCAAGTTTCTTCCCACCTTTCATGTTAATTACTTAGCACAACTAATTTTATACATTTGATGTTCAAAGTACACAGTTAACAAGCAATGCCAAGGAATTGTTCAAACTTTGTTGCCAAAAAAATGTATGAACTTTTGGTGAAAGCAGTAAAATCATATTAAACATAATCATAGGGCCAAGTTGTTATTTGATACAAATGCAAAACTTACATAGGTACAAGCATGACCCATGCTAATGAAGCATATGGCAGCGTTATTATATTCAGTGACAATGATGCCCTTGAGTCCAAACTCCAAAGATTTGGTGAGCAACAATGTTATGTTAGGATCAGCATAAAAAAAGTTTGAAGGAAACAGATCATTTTTCATAAAATGAAGTGTCCAAGGTACATACGATGATCCTCAGTCCTCACATGCAAATCATAGTTAATTTGTGTCTTTCTGTGTCTCAATAGTGCAACCCAATGATAAGTACATTTCAATGCGCATGCCAATTCTTGCAATTCAAACACAAAATTTTGATATCAAATTTTACCAAGGCAGGGCTTTGCTACTTTTTGTAGTTCAACAGTGCATATAAAAATAATCAGGAGCGCTTATATGCTTCATTAAAGGTTGGAAGACTATTCTCTATGTTAGTTCTGTCCACCTTTATTGTAAGTAGATAGCACTACAAATTTGATAATTGCAATGTTAAAGTACAAAATTAACAAGCATTGCCATGGTAAAATTTTTAAAACTTTGTTGGCAAAATTGTAGAATTGGGTGACAACATTGAAATTGTATTATACAAAAATCATAGGATAAAGCAGTTGTTAGATTCAGATGTAAATAGATAACTAGACGCTGACCCTGCTAGTAAAGCACATGGCAGCGATAGTATATTAGTATACTAGTGACAATGGTTGCTCTTGAGTCTAAAACTCTAAATACATTCAAAATCTGGTGAGGAACAATATTATGGAAAAGAGAGGAGCAACATGGGATAGACTCTGCATTGAAAACACAGTTATAAAGGAAATGGATCAGTTTCCACAAAATGAAGTGCCCAAGGAATTTCAATGCCTATGCAAGTTCTTGCAACTAGAAGACAACAAACTCTTGTTAAACTTTTACAAGGAAAGGCTTGTTGCTTTTGTAGTTTAACAATAGTACAATCCAAAATAATTAGGAGCACTATCTGCTTCATTAAAGGTTGGAAGAATATATTCTATATACTCAGTTCTTTCCCAGCTGTAATGTAAGTAGTTAGCACTGCTAAATTTGATATATGCAGTGTTCAAAGTACTCAGTTAATAAGCATTGCCAAGGAAAAAAAAATAAAACTTTGTTGCCAAAAATTGTATGAACTGTGACAGCATTAAAATCGTATCATATAGACTTATATGGTCAAGCAGTTGTTCGATTCAAATGTAAACATTACTTAGTAGGGGCATGACCCTTGGCAGAGCTTTGTTATGGGCAATGTGGGCCAAGGCCACCCCTGGCTCAATAAAGCTTCTATAGAATTAGAGCCTATTATGCAATACTTTGCAGATTTTTACTCTTTGAATGCGCTTAGGGATAGGGTTTATTGCTATACTGCCTCTGCTTGGCTCAGTAGCATGTGCACCTTGGTAGCGTTGGATCTGAACTGTAACGTAGACCTAGTAGCGTGATTTTGTCAAAGTTTAATAAAGATATTCTATTTACATAATTCAATAATAAAAAGATCAAATGGAAACCTCATAAAATGGTCCCATTAGTTTGCCAATAAAGCAAGATGTGTCAGACCATTCGATCATGAGTAGCGTCCATTGGTATATAATGGGTTCATAAAAGGGAGAAGACACACTAGAAATAGATTCAGAAAATCGGATACTTCTTACCTACCTCGATGTGAAGTCCTGCATATCATTAATCTTCAGTAAAATCGTAGGACACTTTAAAGCATTCTTATGCCAACATTTTGAAAGCAAACTGTGAAGACTTAAGATCAAACATATGATTATTGGCCAACGCCTAGTAATAATTGAAAATACAAAATTGGTAATTTATGTAACTATTCCATGGACATGTCGCAAGATAAATGTTAATATGTTCCAATTTAGCTGACAGTTTGTATCTGACCCTATTAATACCTTAGCCAAGGAATATCACATCTTACCATGGAAAGGATTCATTATAGAAGAATCATAAAACTTCGACATTTAGCTCAAACTTTAATCGATTGCCCCAAGACTTTGAGGAACAAGGAGCAATCCATTTTATTCAATAGGCAAGAAACTACAATTATGGCTTCCTTTTTTTTATAGCACTAAACCTAATCACTTTGATTAGTTGTCCGTGAAAGCAAAAGAAGAGTAATTCAGCCAGCATAGGCCAATAGTTGCAAAACATATACCACCAGTAGCTCAATTACCCACTTGCATGAATATATCCATGATCAAAATAAATTTCTAGAAAACTTGAAGTGATAAAGTTCAAGATTGTGCTTTGCTTTTCAGTATATGAATAATATAATTGATTAATAAATAGTGTTTATGAGTTCATTCACTCAATTAATCTAAGGTGCTACTAAAAGGAACAGCTTATAATTAGTTCTGCTGTTTCATTATTGAATGGACAATACCATCGGTAAATCTTGTTGCCATACCATCCCGAGCAGATTTTTCAAGTGCGTTAAGTATCAAAATTTGCATTTGGCAGTGCAAATCTTTGTGATGGAGAAATATCTAGATTAATAATGCTGTGAGAAAAGAAGGTAAAGTTCCTAACCAATTACTTCATCCCTCTCCATTTGCGTATTAAAAGAGAAACAAGATATGTGTTTGTTTTCTAAGAACGCTTAAAAAATAGATAATTGGCCTAGTAGAACCTTGAAATATGAATGAAGTTGTCAAGACTAATCTGATATATGAGATCAACAATAAGGTTTATGTTTCAACAAATTTACTAACTAGCCTAAAATAGTTCCAGTTTCAACAAAGTTAATTAAGGGGTGCACATAAAAAAAGGACCTATCAGTTTATTGCGCATTAATGAAATGTCATATAAGCGGCACTCAACGTTGTTCATGAAACAAGTCCATGCTTAACATTAATCAGGACTACCAGTTCTAAGAGTTGTTAAAAGTTTAACTTTACATTCGAGTAATATCATCCAGCTGCTTTCCTTTCTTTCACAAGAAAGCATAATTGTGCAAAACTACTAAGCACGCGAAATCACTGTCACAACTTCCTACTGCAAAAATTGCGCATTGCAGTAAATGTGCCGTTGCAATCAGGGATCCAAAAGCGGCACTAAGCGCGCCCTGAAGCGCTAAGCGAACGGGTAGTGCTTCGCTATGGTGCATAAGCGCGCCAAAAGCGGCGCGACCGACTTGGTGGATCAGCGGCTGCTGGCTCCGCTGCCCGCCGGCCGCGCGCGGCGCGCAGCGCAGCCGTAGGGGCCGGGCGCCATCGACGGTCCAGCGGGGGCGGGAGGGGAGAGGGAGGTGCGTACGCAGGGTAGCCGGCCGGTGTGCGGAGGATGGAGGCGAGGGCGAGTGGCGGGAGGGGGAACCGCCAGACGCCGCCGCCGATCCTGGGACTGCCCGCCGTCGCTGAGAGCCGGAGCCTGAGCGCCGCCTCCGTCGCCTGCGTGCCGAGCGCGAGTGGGGCGGGAGCAGAAGATGGAGCAACGGCGCTGCGTGCGATGAGATGAAGAAATGGTGGCGGATGAGAGGCTGTGTGCCCGGCGCAGTGTTAGGGTAAAGTAGGCGTATGACGTGGGTTTGGGCTGAATTAATGGGCTCTTAGATGGGGCCACTAAATAAAAACCCTAAACCATCCCTTTTTCCCTTTTCTTTTTCATATCTTTTTTTTTCTTTCAACATCTTTTTGACAAATCAGCACATAATCTGGATCGATCTTACCTATACCTATACAAATATTTTTATCTCTAATTTGAAGTCACATAACCTCCATTACCTTCTATCGATCCCATCTATTTGTTGTTAAATTCCTTGCACCGGTGCCCCTTCTGCACCAATACCATACATGAAGTCAGAAAATGGATGGACTGGACAATCTGGAAAGGATCATCTGGAACCCAAGTTCCACGACAGCAACCAAATCAAGGTCCCTAGCGCTTAACACTTTTTGTAAGCAACCGTTGCATGCAACAATATGAGTGTCGATCTTGCTCTTGGCTTGATTTTGGTCCCTAGCAAAGAAATGAACCTCCAACGCAAATTTTGAGCACCAATATAAAAGAGGAGCGAAAAATAATTTACATCACACATAAAGCAACAAGTATGAGCATATAACAACAAAATTAGGAGAATTAGATGTATGTCCTTAGAAAAAAAAAAAGGTTCCTAGGTATATGGCCCGCTCTTTTTGAACATTGCTCTGTGACCTCAAAATGATATTTCTTTAGCTCTATGACCCTCTATCCGTTTTGGACAGTTGATGGTTGTAGGGTCGAGATGACGAACTGGGGGGGGGTGAATACTCATTCTTAAAACTCATCACGCCGGCTAACCCGAAACAAGGTGCGGAATACAAACTATCGGGTCTAGCCAAGACTTCACATCTATCTAAAACTCTAAAGCACCTCTCAAAAAAAAACCTAGCAAAGCAACCAAGGTGTTGGGCTTGCAAGAGCACTCCTAAACAATTCTATAGTTGCAAGGTCACATAAACCTATGCACCCAAATGAATTAGATTAACTAGAGATATACTTGGTTAGCTCATGATCATCCATAGCAAGTTTAACTCTCACATTTGCAAGACATCAAATATTCCCAATAAATCACCACATCTTGAATTATAACACTTGTGTATTGTAGCACTTGGACTTCTCTTTGTCATGACTTGCATATTGGAAAGAGAACAACACTAAGCATCAATACTTGGCTCAATCATATGATAAACAATATGAACTTGATTGAATCATTCAATGTTTTTTCATCTATAAAAGGAATGAAAATAACAAGGTGGTGAGATATAAAAAGCGAGGCTTGTAACACAAGGGTTCACGATAGACCTAGTATTAATTTCAATGAAATATACTCTTCTGTTATGAGTGGAATAACCCTCCGATATCTTATAGCATTGACAATTCAAAATCATATATTTATACAGTTGATGGATGTAGTGACAACAATTTATATGGGTCACTTGACCGACATTTACATGAAGGTTCCCTATGGAATCCCTATTCCAAACCCTAAAGCAAGTAACACCACATATCGTGTAAAACTTAATAAGTCACTATATAGCTTAAGACAGTTGGAACAAACATGGTACAATCAACTGAGTGAATTCCTATTGCAAAGGGGTACAACAATAACGATGATTGCCCATGTGTCTTCATAAAGAAATCCCAAAAACATGATTCTACATTATATCCGTATATATGGATGATGATTTAAATATCATTGGCAACACACGTGATATCATTGAAGCACACAATCTCTTAAAGATGGACAAAAAGATTTGGCTCAAACTAAATTTTGCTTAGGTTTACAAGTCGAGCACCTTCACTCAAAAATTTTAGCACATCAAATCTGCCTATAGCAAGAAAGCATTAGAGAAATTTAATATGGATGAATCATGCGTCCAAACTCGATGGTTGTTCGATCCCTAGACATGGAGAGAGATCCATTTAGACCAAGGGACGAAGATGAAGAGGTACTAGGACCCAATGTTCCATATCTTAGTGTTATTGAAGCACTTATGTATCTTGCAAATCAAATATGATATTACAATTGCAAAGAAATTTAATGGCTAGACATAGTGTTGCCCCAACTAAATGTCATTGGGACGGAGCCAAACATACATTACGATATCTCAATGGCAATCAAGATCTTGGATTGTTTTTCCAAAGAAACCAAGATTCAACTATGATTGGATACACTGATGCTGGCTATTTAACTCATCCCTATAATGCATGTTCCCTCACATGCTTGTATTTTATATATGGAGGAACTGCTATATCATGGAAGTCTTCTAAACAGACTCTACCTCTACAAATCATTCCAAAATTGTTGCACTATATAAAGCATCATGTGAATGTGTATGTTTACATACACTGTTTTTTAAGAAGTTCAATGACATATCAACAACATTATCATTGCATATTTTTCCTACAAGGATTCTAGAGGTCCCGAAGCTATTGATTGATCTCAAGACTGGATGTGATCGGGGGAGTGTTAAGAAGTAATCCGCTCCTCCGAGATGAACGGGTAGGATTAGAGAGATCACATCCATCCAGATAGCGACATGGTTTAATCGCATCCTTAGATCTAATCCAACGACTAATGTAATATCTCCCTATGGTTGTTTCATATCGACATGGTTTAATTGTAGCCTTAGATCTAATCCAACGATCAATGTAATATCTCCCTATAACTATGGTTGTTTCATAAAGACTACTCCAGCCTAGGAACCGATGTTGTGCAAGAACCGACATCGTCGAGAGGGATATCCATTGGGCGCCCTCGTTTCCACGTCCTCGATTACAACCATGCTCAAATATTGCCAAAACTTTACTCCCCCGTGGAAGCATGCACGTGGGGCAAGAGAAGGGCCTTGCTGGTGCTCGGGCGCCCTATGGGGTGAAATCCATCTGGACGCCCGCCCGCAGACCCGCAAAGCGCTCCTCCACCACGACATGACACCAGGACCCGCCCCCACACCAGCACGTGCGCCCCGCATTGCCTCAAGCCCAGACCCTACGTCCGTGCAGCCCACCTCAACACGGGCGCCTATGGTCGCGTGCATATTGGAAGCAGAGAAAGGGAAATGATGCCGCAACAGGTTTGGGGAGCAGGCAACGCTGTTCACGGGGTCAGGTGGGTTGCCACACCGAGGTTGGGGGGCACTGTGAGTTGCAACGTTAAAGTCGACAACTGCAACATCCATGAAAACAAAACGCAACATCTCAAAATCAACAGTTGCAACATCTAAAAAAACATGTTGCAACATTTTGAAAACGACTATTGCAATATCCCGAAACACATAATGCAATAACAAAAAAGACAATAGATACAACATTGGTGTCGATGTTTTACGACCGAGAGCCTGCCACGGGGTGAACCGGCGCTTTGTTCGGGCCTCGATGAACCCGAGCCCGGGCGGTTTGTTGCGCAATGACATTGAGAGCGGGTTTTTATATCTTGGGGCCCCTCGATCAAGGATCGAGTAAAGACCTTTACGCCCGCCGGGCGTGAGCCTGTTTTTTTGATTGATGGGGTTAGCCGAATCGGCTATGAAGCTTACGCCGCTTGGTCGCGGGCTGCTTGTGCCTTATGCGTTCGTGCTCTTCTCTATTTAGGTGTTCCTTGGCCGCCTTTTATAGTCTAAGGAGCCAAGGAACTCGCTACGATCCTAGTCGGATACGTGAGAGGGTTGTCCGTAGAGGAACCGAACACCCGAACTCTAAACAAGATAACCTCGACTAGTGTTCTATCCTAATTACAACAGAAGTCACCGTAGCTATGCTTCCATTGCCTTCGGGAGTTGTTTGTGGCCGCAGGCTAGAACACTGCGAACAACTCAGTAGAGTTCTTTGGTGATCCTGTATCCACAAGCCCCGAGCATCTCAAGGTCGAGCCATGAGAGTTGTCTTGCTCTTTTTTTTAGGGTGAGGCCTTGATATGGTCTTCAAGATCATCTTACGGAGTGCAATTTTGAAAAAAAAGTGCACCCGTAGGGTGTTGCCCTCGAGCTTCTTGCTTTTGGGTACAAAGAGCTGGAAGGTCTTTGAGTTCTTCTCCTCCGTCTTCGAGTTCTTCTCGCCGTCGGAGCTCTTCTTTCTTGGAAGGAGAGCCTTGTCCCGCTAGCCCCGAGCATCTCGGGTTTGAGTCATGAGAGTTGTCCGCTCTTCCTCGGATGCGGCCTTGATGCGGTCCTTGTCGTTTTCGCGGCGTGTGCACTTTTGTTGAAAAAGTGCACCCGTAGGGTGTAGCCCCGAGCTTCTTGCTTTTTTGGTACAAAGAGCCGGAAGGTCTTTGAGTTCTTCTCCTCCATCTTTGAGTTCTTCTCGTTGTCGGAGCTCTTTTGAAAAAATCGTGCCCCGGTATCCTGCAGCCCCCCATCTAAGAGTTCTTTTCTCGTAGATAGAGCTCTTGGAGGTTCTTCCTTTTTTCCCGATTTTGACCGTTTCTTTTTCCGTGGCGGTCACGGAGTCACAAAGGCGCTTTTTATCGCGCTCCATTTTTCGAAACGCCGCTGTATGGCGCTCATTGCCATAAATTCCATAATGCGTGATTTGAGGTGACCGCCCTTTTTTCTTTGTTGCCTCGTCTTCCCGTGGACCTAGTCCATAGGCACGCTGGTTCTCGCCTATAAATATGGCCCGTCTTGCTTTTCGTTGATGAACCGTAGCGTCTTTCTTCTTCTCTCGCTTCTTCTTCTTCTTCTAGGACTATCTCTCTTCTTGTAGAAAAAGCTTCTTTCTGAGCTTCGATCCATGGCGGTGCCGTTGAGTGAGTTGGATCACCCCGAGCATCTTCTTTAGCCTTCTGTGGTTCTTCTCGTGAGTGAGGGATGTCTTGTGAAACGGAGTAGAAGGGGACTACTCTGGCGGCGGCTCCACTCTTGGACGTGGCTAGTGGTGGGAAAGGGATGCCTTGTGATTGGGACGCGATCTTCTGAGATCGAGTTTTCCTTCGCTCCGTCGTCCTATCCCACTTCGTTGGCCTCCGATGATGAGTGGGGCAGACTACTTCCAGTTGCTCCTTAGCTTGAGGAGGGCTAAGGTGCTTTCTTGGTCGGCTAGTCTGATCCTCACAATGTCCATCGGCTCGAGTTTCTTGGAGAGGATAGCACCCCGCCGCTAGTTTGAGGGGGTTATCTTTCTCCAGATTCTTGCCTTTGAGTCTTGAGGAACTGCCGTGTCTGTACTCTTGTGGTACTTTGCTCCTTTCCAGGGTGTTGTGCCGGTGAGGGTTCTTTTTCCCTAGGCCAGCAGCAGCTTTGGAACTCGTGGTCCGTTGGTTCCCCTCAGATATTCTCCGGTTCTTCGAGCTTCGGTACTTCCGTGCGCAGATGCCGATTCCTCCGTGGTCTTCTTAGCGCCTTTGGTGCTTTGAGCTCCCGTGCAAGGGTCTTGACTTCTTAGTCGAGATGTGGAGGGTTCTTCCCCTTGGCGGTTGAAGTCAGCTTGGTGGAGTTTGGAAACAGGTCCTGGCGCTCTATCTTTGTCGCTCTTAGACACGGGCTCCTACTTGCCTTCTTGGAAGTACTCTTCAGAGTTGTTGGGCTCTTGGCCTTCTTTGTATCTTGTACGCGGGAGTTCTTGTTGGGCTCCCCGTGCATCTGAGTCTTCTTTGTATCTTGTAGGGGGTTGTCTCCCATGTAACTTGTAATCTTCAAGATGTTGAATAAAGAGATCTGCCCCTTATCTATCTTGTATTTGTACTTCTTGTATGATTCTGATCTGCCTTCATGCGGCTTCTTGTTGCGCTTTGTTCTCTGCTTGCTCTTGAAGTAGTCATCCGTGTTGTTTTCTCCTATGACTTGTTGCGATTGCGCCTTTTAGAGTTCTTCCTTAGGCTTCTGGCTCTTATCTCCTTCTTGTAGACTTGTGCCGAGTTGTTTAGAGTCATCCTCTATGGCATCGGTGTTGTTTCGTCGATGATTCAAATCGCCTTCAGACTTGGTCAGATAGTGTTGAAGTCTTGCTTCGAGTCGTCAGGGTTGTTTTCCTGATTTGCCAGCTTGTCTTCTTGTAGACCTGCTGGAGGTAATATAGGATCTTGTCCTTGTGTGCCTTTGGGTTGTTTCTTCCTTGGCGCGTCGGCTAGTCTGCTCATAGGTCTTGCCGTAGTAGATTGAGTCTTGCTTCATTTGCTTCAGTTCTTTCTTCTCAAGGAATCAAACTTTTTTTTTCTCAGACTTGGTCAAGGTGGTTCTGAAGTTCTCCTCCTGAATTCCAGGGCTTTTTTTCCTGAAGTATCAGCCCGCCTTTTCTGTGGACTTGGCTGAAGATAGTTGTAGAGGTTCGCTCCGTTTTTGTCGGTGTCTATATCCTCCGACAAATGACTTCGGGCTTTCCTTCTTAGACTTGTCATGATGATTGAGGCTTGCTCTTGAATTCCGTAGCATGATGAGTGTAGGCTTGCTCTTGAATTCGAGTTGCTCTTTAAGGTTGTATCGGCTTGTCTTTCTTGTAGATTAGATGAAAGTTGATGGAGTCTTGCTCGGTCTTCGTGGTTGTTCTTGTCATGATGAAGTTTCTTTCGTCTTTTTTTTACGAAGGCTTCTCTGCTGATGTTGGTGGAGTCTTGCTCCCGGTCTTGAGGGTTGTTCTTCTCGAGTTTCAGCTCATCTTTTTCTATAGACTAGCTGTCGTTGGTGGAGTCTTGCTCCTGGTCTTCGTGAGTTGTTCTGGTCTTGAGTTGTTTCTTCGAAGGTTCAAATTCGCCCGTCTTTTCCGTAGACTAGCCGGCGTTGGTGGAGTCTTGCTCCTGGTCTTCAAGGTTGTTTCTTCTGAAGATTCAGCTTGTCCCTTCTGTGGACTTACTGATGGTGGTTGGGGCGTCCCCCATTTTGCCTGGGTTGTTTTCCTCTGGCATGTGACTTGTGTCTTCTCTTGAGGCTTGTCACGATTGTTTGGAGGGTTTCTCCAGGCCGTTCGGTTTCTCCTTTTAGGCCCTCTAGCGTTGTCTTTTTCTTAGACATGCTAGTGTAATTTGGTGGAGTCGTGCTCCAGAAAGAGTTTTTCTAACTCAGGGTTGCCGCTTCTGGGCTAGGGCTCTCCCATGCTTTGTCGATGGACTATTCACATGACGTCCCTTGTAAGGTTCTCGGTCCGGGCCCATTTAAGTGCATCTTGGGACTGAAGGTCAAGATGGTTGGGTTCCTATTTCATAACACCGCAATCCACCTTGCCCGGTTTGGGCTGCTCTGCTTTCTGAGAGACTTGTGTGAGACGATGGGTTTCTAATTCACAACACTACACCGTTCACGCCCGATTCGAAAGGCCGTCCGCCGTCATTGGACATAGTGGCACTTTCTGGACCCTCGATGGCCTCTGCGACCTAGACGGGCCGATCCCAACGTCCTCTTTTTTCAAGAGTCGAAGTTCACGATCTTCCGCTAGGATTTAAGGTGTGGACGCTATTCTAGAGCTAGGACGTCGCGTGGTTCCACCCTTGGAATTTGACCTCCGTTCTGGTGGTCGGGGTTGCCTTCTTTTGGCCGACTTCTTTTCATGAACCGTCAATTCGGGCTATTTGTTCTTCTCCCTTGGGAGGCATGCAACTTTACTCTTGGCGACTTGTTTTGGTTGAAGCGCTTGGTAGCCGCGTATTTGGTGACCTTTCCCTTGTTGGTTGGTCCAGAGTTCTTCTCAGGCTTGGTCTTCTTCTTCTTGAAGTGTCAGAGAGTTGTTTTTTGCGTTCTGCTTTCTTCTCTGTCGCCTTGAGTTCTTCTGATTACGGATAGAACCTTCTGAGTTGGCTTATGTGCCAGGAGTTTCTGATTTCTTCTCCTTGCATGGTCATCAGTTCGTAGGTTCCTGCTCCCAGTACTCTTCTGATGATGTATGGTCCTTCCCATGGGCTGAGCAATTTGTGCTTGCCTTCCATTTTTTGATTTCTCTTGAGTACTTGATCTCCTGGGTTGAGGTTTCTTGGCCGTGTGCTCTTGTCATATTGCCTTCTTAGTCCTTGCAGATTGTTGACACCTGTTATAGTATAATATTAATAGTCAACTAAACATGAAATAAGGACGTAAAATGAATATCAACATAGACTAGGGGTTTTACTAACATAATTCCACGAGCTTTGGTGATTTATATCTTTATAGGGACTTAACAGGTAAATGTAGAGAAGAATGGAGAAAGTTCCAGAATATACATCTCATACGATGACAAGACTTGACCGTGAAGTAACTCAACCCAAAATATGGACTAAAACACTCTAGAAGATACCGTAAGACACCGAGAAAAGACGAGAGGTTTGAGAGGAGGCAATGACTCGGCGGCCGCCAGTAATTTTATGCCGCCGCCAGCAATTTTAGCCAATCAGCTTAGTCTTTTTATGTCGGTTTGTAACCGACTTTGAGGTTATATCTACACCGTTGCCAAGGTCGGTTTGATCCAAGGGCTATCGTTCATCGCCAAGGCCTATATAAGAAGACCCCCTGACCCCAGGGCTAAACCCTAATTCATTCTATCTCATTCTACTTCATTATCTCTCAGTTGTAGAGGTGTCCCAATGTAAGGATAACCTCTCTCTGGGATTAGTGAATTAGAAGTAGATTAGAAAAAGATTAGTCATGTAATTAGAGATAGATTAGTCATGTAATTAGAACTAGATTAGATCTAACTTAGATCTAATCAAGAATAAAGGAGAGAGGAGCTATGCTCCTGTTCTGGAGATGTCTTCAGAGTATGGTATGTCTTTATATCTTCTCTACAAGACTTATGATTCATATATTTACTATCTATATTTACTTCCATACTTTTCATATATGGTTAAGTATAGTTGTTATGCTATTGCATGGGATCTCCGCTCGTATTGAGGACTCTAGTTATTCATGGTAGCTAGAGTAGTAATCGATAGTGTAGACTTGGTGTCTAGGCTATTGGTTACCTGAGGTTGCACCCAAACCTACGGATAGTTGTGGTAGCCCCAGGGGTGACAGCCCTGTCAGGCCTTTGTAGTCCACCACGTATGGGTTGGTGTTTCGTAGAGCTTTAGGCAGCCTTCTCCCAACTACCTTCTTCCCAGTCTTTTTCGAGAGTTGGAAAGGAACTGTTGCTCCAAAGTGCAGTAGTGTAATTGCTATCATAGAACCTTAGTAATAGAGAAGTACCCAGGAACCTTGATCTCTCCCTTTGACCTCTTGATTAGTTTAGTTATTCTTTGATATCTTAGGTAGGTTATTATTTTATGCTTTAATATTAACTTATCCTTTATCAATTACCCCCTCACTATAGTCTAGTGGTTTGCATGATTGTGACTTATTAGAATTCTTTAGCCAAAGCTTCCCTATGGATACGATACTCTAGAATACTCATCCTAGGGAAAAGCTATAATGGTAGGTGTTCTCAGGCGCTGCGAATCCTTCATATTCTTTTAGCACTTAACAAATGCCAACAAGCTTTTTAGGCGCCGTTGCTTTCTTGGGAAGCAATTGGCCTAAAGATTCTAATGATGATCATGATGTCTGCTAATTTAGTGTATTACTAGCTTTAGTAGGATTACCCTTGTTCTCGTTGAGTTGTGGAATAGACAGGACAAAAGATGTCGTTAGCGACTTTTCCGACATGATTCCACAAGAAAAGAAAAACAAAAAGATTGAAGAACCCAGGGGTGCCTGATCATTCAAGATTCATCACCATTGGAACCCTGCTATCTCAAGGTATGCATTTGAATATATATATTAATTTAACTATGTATAGATTGGAGAAGAAGTCGCCGTCACAAGAATTCAATGCACTCATCTCAAGTGACGTACATAGAAGCTACACATCGTGGTAAGTATGATTAAAAGGTGAGAAAGTCTTGCTCATGGACTATAAATTAATTGAGTAGTTATCATTTAATTTCTTGCATTGCATTACATGTTTACTTAGATCAATTCATGCATTCACTCCGCTTAGTTTATGTTCTCTAATAGTAGATCCATTGCATGTTTAGTTCTTTGCATCTATCCATACCATTTGCATCTAAAAAAAAAAAAATCCTCACCTTGATCATGCTCTTTCGTCTCTATTTGGGTAAATCTCTGTGATGCTTTCATGTTACCTTTGTTTGCTATAATATGCTAAGGTTTGGGAATATCTTCATACATCTCTTAAATGAAGCATGGTGCTTAGTTTAGGAGTGATGATTTTACTTCCATTGGCTTTTAAATTAAGCGTGATGCTTAGGTTAAAATGCCTTCCTAAATCAAATTAGACTTGGTGTCTAGGTTGGTTTTTGAACCAATAGTATGTTGTAGTAGATATTGGTATATTTTGTTGAACTAACCCTTGCGTAAAAACTCTCAAATCCAAATCGGGAAAGTCAAGAGGTGAATTTAGAGATGAAGCAAGGCATATGATGAACTCCAACCTTGTGCAAAAGACACGGCTAATTGATGGAAGAATTGTAAGTATCAAATATCATTCACTCTGTCTTTTGCTATAAGTTACCTTTGCCTTGATCCACATGCTAGAGTGCAGTCATATAAATAAAGTTTGCTATAAGACATGAGAAATAAAATCTGTGCTAAGAATAATCAAAGAACCATCTTTTTACTAGCATAGATGAAATCTTATGAATTTTTGGATAACAACCCCTGCTTCAACTATGTTGTATATTCCCTCGGGTATGTGTCCACTAATATTTTGCAGAAAAAGAGTCTATGCTATGTCTATTCGATGAAGAAGAGTGTCATACAACACGATCTAAAAAAGTAATCACTCTAAAGAAGTGGATAGACAAAGCTACAGGCCATAAGAACATCAAAGACAGGTAAGTGAATATAACTCACATATTTATATACAACTTTTGTCTTATGTTCTAAAAGAAAATAAAAATAATATATATATCTGAGCACATGATGGCTCATGGTAAAAAGTAACATGTTCCTAGGACAAGTTCCCTTCGGGTATTCTTTGTCACTAACCTTGCAGAAACAAAGGATGAACAATGTCTAAGAACATGGTGATTGCAACACACGATTAGGGGCGGTCCAAAGCATTCACACTTGAAGTGCCGAAAGTGACAGAAGGCTCAAGCATGGGGGGAGGAAGGTCGACTCTTCTAAAGATCATCCGACATTACTCTTCCTCTCCTCAAGCTCCCATCACTCGACATGCTTGGTTTGCAATCCCTTTACTCACAATTACTTTATCTCTCTAAAGTTTGAATGGTTAATAGATGTCATGCATAAAAATCAAACTTAAGATATCATAAAATTTCCAACTAGAGAGAAAGTAATGGTGAGCATATAAAATATCTAATCAAAACTTCTTCTGGCATAAAAGCAACCTTAAGCTCCATGACAGTTCTACCCTTGTTTACAATTACTTGTAGTCCTTCGGGTATCTGCTGTCAACTAATACTGCAGGAATAAAATCATGAGAGGAGCAAAAAGGTTCAAGCACAATTTAAGAAGATAAGAAAGAAAGGACGATGCAATAAAGGAGGTAAGTGAAGAACAAGATACACAAGAGGCCAAAGAAGGAAAGCTTCGAGCAGAAGAAAAGGACCACCACGAGGTGTTACGGTGCCGGCATGCTCTAACAATTAAGGTAACATCTTGAGGTAAGTTGTCAATAAATAAGCTTTCCCTCAACTATGGCGTGTTTATAAACAAATAGCCAAACATGTTAGAGCAACGCCTTTGCATGATCCAACTTCATTAGCTCAACATGTTTCTTTAGTTGTTCTTACCACCATTCTTTTGATCTCTTAGTCCTCATCTTGAAAGCCAGAATTTTGCTTACCTTGTTTTGAAAGAACATAATCATAATCATGCCTTTGATACATTATGTTTAGATAAGAAAACCCTTCCAAGAGTCAACGAGCTTGATTCGATCTGTCGAAAGTTTTAACCACAAACAATCATGCTCAATCTTTTGATCTTGCCACCCAAGTTAGGATTAAGAAAAGCGTATAAGAAATCAACTCTATCTTGTTTGTTGTGCCTATGGTTAGAGAAGAATGAATGAAGTTTTGGTTACGTTGGTGTTTTCCCACCAACAGAGCCCATGCACTTGATCTCTACCTTGACTTTGCAAGCAGGATACACTTTGAGTAAAAAGATGGAGAAGCCTATTAGTCTCTCCGAAATTCAACAAGTGAATGTCTTACAAGCATGCACACTAAACAAGACGCTGCCTACGCTTCACTTCAATTCTTAAGACCAGCAAAGAACATGGGTGACGTCGTCCTTCACCATCTCAAGGAGCACGACTGTTAAGATCAGATAATACACTCAAGGAAACGATAAGGTAAGAAGTCTCATTCAGAGGACTTAAAACACTAAACCCTCGCCGAAAAGGTAAGATCGGTAGTTATCCATATTTATTTCCTTGCATTGCATAATTAATTTCCTTTAGCATATTTACATTATAGCACTAACCTTGCATTAGAAAAGAAAATAAATATTTGTTTGTTGCATATACTTTGAAAAACTCTAAGCCCCATGTGAGTAATTTTGTGGTGTGTAACAACCCACAAGGATATTTACTTGTGGTGGCATAAAAATAAAATAAATATGCATGCATCGTCATCCTTATTTGCATAGAAAACCCCAAAAATATTTAATGTTTCTTTGGACTACTGTCTTGATGGAATTATCATCTTTGGCAACAAAAAAGCTAAGTGGCTAAAACCACTAACGCTTAATCAAGTTCCACTAGTTTTGTTGTCTATTTGAGTTCAGCAGGATCCCAAGGAAGAGAGACATGACACATATGGTGTCTAGCGTTAAAGAAGATCAATCAATACCACCATCACTATCTACCTCTACTTCCAACCATCAAGAACATTGAAGACTATGTCAACATCCAAATTGGGGAGTGCAACCCCCATGTATCCGAATAAGTATTCTTATACCTTATTTAATTTTAGCTAGATTTGTTTGCTTTATTAGAAAGAAATAAAAAGATGCATAACTAAGGAAACGAAATAAAAAGAGTTTATCTAGTCTTTATAAAAGAGTCTTTATTAGAGTGTGAGAATAAAATAAACTCAAAGATAATCTCTAGCCTTGGAGATGATGAATAGTTGCTCCATCGTAATTCCTTTCAAGTACCTACCTTTCAAGCTTAATTTCTCTCGAGCTTTTAAATGCAAATCTGCTTTGACTTGAGATTTACTTTGAACCTAAAACACTGTGGGTAGCAAATGCTTGCTCTAAAGTCTAGGTGATTGACGGATATGATATATGAGAGTCTGAGCTGCTATTTATCTTACTCCTAGTGATACTAGATTTCTGGAGATTTATCTTTTAAAAATTAAAGTGCACATGATAAGTTCTTGTGTGACAAGAGTGTTGAACCTCCTACCACAAGCCATATATACATGCTCCCTAGATTAGGAAAACCTTTTGACATATATATAGGCTGCTTGCTTTGCATTGAGTTTGTTCAATCTTTGTCGACCCTTAGAAACTTGTCATACTGATCATGCACACTTTATTCCACTCCACTCTATCCACTTGCATTTATGCTATTTCTACTCTAGAAGTATGCATCCACAAAGCATCCACCAAATATCCACCAAAAAAATGTTCTATTCCTACCCTGGGAGAGAACAACCAAAAATATTCCCTACACCCATTCACTCACACATTGCTAGCCAATATCTTACAAAAGCTCCATTACATTTGTCTATCTCTCAAAAGGTTATTGCAAAGGAGATTTGGGTTGTATTTAAATAAAAAAAGGGAGATGAAAAATGGACAAGTGTCCTACGGGCGAGTAGAGCCTACCTCCCTAAGAAAAAGAAAGAAGAAAGGGAGATGAAAAATGGACAAGTGTCCTACGGGTGAGTAGAGCCTACCTCCCTAAACAAAAGAGATGAAAAATGAACAAGTGTTCGAGGGCGAGTAGAGCCCACATCTCTAAAATAATAAAAGAGAGAGAAAAATGGACATAAGTCCGAGGGTGAGTAGGACCCACCTCTCTAAAAGAAAGAAAGAAAAAGATACAACCCAGGTTCTCTTAAAGTTTTCAAGTTCCAAAAGAGAGAAGATTCCTCAAGGAGCAAAAATAAGGTTTCCCCTCAATCATTACATTCCCCACCATCACCTACGACCATATTCATTTCCTTATACACATGCACCACTTGATCAGTGTGACTCGTGACTTTGGATCCATTGCTTGAATTATAATATATGCTTAGTAAGTAAATTTAGTTTCTCCCACCTATGAGCTCCAGATATACGCCTTAGATATAGGGTGAGAGAGAAGAAGGCATAGTGTCCTACTGCCTTATTCCAAAAAATACCACATACTATGAGAGAAAGGCAACATAACATTATTGCCTAAGTGAGGATCCACAAATACCACAAATGAGAGATTAGAGAGTCATATTGGGAACTTTGAGTTTTATTTTGAAAACCTGCAAAAACTCCAGAATGAAGGTAAAACAAAGAGTTTGAGATATGGTGCTTGACTTGATTGTTCTATCTTTCAATTGCTCAAGATCCTAAGAAAAAGCTATAAGCTCCATGGTTAAAGGTAATATGAGTAAGTTAAAGGTTGAAAAAAAAATTCTAACATAGAGGAGAAATTTTGTTTGAAAGCATGTGTACTTTTGAGGCGTGAAAGCGTTGTAGCAACTCCTGATCCATTGCTAAGTTTGGCTTTGCTAGGGACTAGCAAAGGGTAAGCTTGGGGGAACTTGTTGACACCTGTTATAGTATAATATTAATAGTCAACTAAACATGAAATAAGGACGTAAAATGAATATCAACATAGACTAGGGGTTTTACTAACATAATTCCATGAGCTTTGGTGATTTATATCTTTACAGGGACTTAACAGGTAAATGCAGAGAAGAATGGAGAAAGTTCCAGAATATACATCTCATACGATGACAAGACTTGACCGTAAAGTAACTCAACCCGAAATATGGACTAAAACACTCTAGAAGATACCAGAAGACACTAGAAAAGACGAGAGGCTGAGAGAAGGCAATGACACGGCGCCGCTAGGCAATTTTATCCGTAGCCGGGCAATTTTAGCCAATCAGCTTTTAGTTTTTTTATGTCGGTTTGTAACCGACTTTGAGGTTGTATCTACACCGTTGCCAAGGTCGGTTTGATCCAAGGGCTATCGTTCATCGCCAAGGCCTATATAAGAAGACCCCCTGACCCCAGGGCTAAACCCTAATTCATTCTATCTCATTCTACTTCATTATCTCTCAGTTGTAGAGGTGTCCCAATGTAAGGATAACCTCTCTCTGGGATTAGTGAATTAGAAGTAGATTAGAAGAAGATTAGTCATGTAATTAGAGATAGATTAGCCATGTAATTAGAACTAGATTAGATCTAACTTAGATCTAATCAAGAATAAAGGAGAGAGGAGCTATGCTCCTGTTCTGGAGATGTCTTCAGAGTATGGTATGTCTTTATATCTTCTCTACAAGACTTATGATTCATATATTTACTATCTATATTTACTTCCATACTTTTCATATATGGTTAAGTATAGTTGTTATGCTATTGCATGGGATCTCCGCTCGTATTGAGGACTCTAGTTATTCATGGTAGCTAGAGTAGTAATCGATAGTGTAGACTTGGTGTCTAGGCTATTGGTTACCTGAGGTTGCACCCAAACCTACGGATAGTTGTGGTAGCCCCTGGGGGTGACAACCTGTCGGGCCTTTGTAGTCCACCACGTATGGGTTGGTGTTTCGTAGAGCTTTAGGCAGCCTTCTCCCAACTACCTTCTTCCCATCTCTTTTTGAGAGTTGGAAAGGAACCATTGCTCCAAAGTGCAGTAGTGTAATTGCTATCATAGAACCTTAGTAATAGAGAAGTACCCAGGAACCTTGATCTCTCCCTTTGACCTCTTGATTAGTTTAGTTATTCTTTGATATCTTAGGTAGGTTATTATTTTATGCTTTAATATTAACTTATCCTTTATCAATTACCCCCTCACTATAGTCTAGTGGTTTGCTAAGTTAGTGGATACATGATTGTGACTTATTAGAATTCTTTAGCCAAAGCTTCCCTGTGGATACGATACTCTAGAATACTCATCCTAGGGAAAAGCTACAATGGTAGGTGTTCTGTGCGCTTGCAGAATCCTTCGTATTCTTTTAGCACTTAACAAATGCCAACACAGATATCTTGCATTCTGGAGGATTGCCTTTGATCTGACTTCTTCTGCACAGTCGATTTCTAGTCTTCTTGTCTGTTCTCCTTCTACTTCTTCAAATTGCTCGATTCTTGGAGAGCTCCATATGAGGTCTGCCGGTAGAACGGCTTCTGATCCATAGGTTAGGAAGAAGGGTGAGTAGCCTGTTGATCTGCTGAATTGAGTTCTTAGGCCCCAGACGACTTTTGGAAGTTCTTCAATCCATTTTGCTCCGTAGTCTTTGAGTTCTTCATATAGTCTTGGCTTTAGTCCGGCAAGGATGAGTCCGTTTGCTCTTTTGACTTGTCCGTTAGCCTGAGGATATGCCACAGAAACATAGTCTATCCGTATGCCACAATCTTGTGCCCAATCTTCGAATTCTGCCGCTGTGAATGGTGATCCGAGGTCAGTGATGAACCTGTTGGGCATCCCGAATCTGTGCATGATCTCTTGGATGAACTTCGACTGCCTTGGTGGAGCTGAAGGTGACCAATGGCTTATATTCTATCCATTTGGTGAATTTGTCGATGGCGACGTAGATATACTCATATCCTCCCTTGGCTCTTTTGAGTGGTCCGACTTGATCCAGTCCCCAGCACGAAAAAGGCCATGATGGTGGCATGCAGATTAAGTTGTGAGCTGGCACATGCGCTTGTCTTGCGAACATCTGGCATCCTTTGCATCTTCTGACGAGTTCTTCTACGTCTTTGAGAGCTATTGGCCAGTAGTATCCGGTTCTAAATGCTTTTCCCACGAGGGTTCTTGACGCTGTGTGGTTTCCACAGCATCCAGAGTGGATTTCTTGTAGGATGTCCTTTCCTTCTTCAGAGCTTATGCATTTGAGTAATACTCCGGATGATGCTGCTCTTTTGTATAGCTTGTCTCCAATGAGTACGTAGTTCTTGCTTCTTCTTAAGATCCTTGTTGCTTCAGCTTTGTCATCGGGTAGCGTCTTGTTCTTGATGAAGTTAATGATGTCTTCGATCCAGGGAGTTGTTCTGCGACCTGGAGAGATTATCATTACACCGTTTAGGGCTGATTGCTCCATGTTGTCTTCTTCTGGGTTCTCCTTGATGGATGGTTTCAAGAGTTCTTCGATGAATACTCCTGGTGGGACTTGTGCTCTGTCAGATCCGAGTTTGGCTAGCACGTCTGCTGCCACGTTCGCATCTCTGAGCACATGTAGGATTTCTAGGCCCTGGAAATTCTTTTCCAGCTTGCGTACTTCTGCACAATAGAGGCCCATGTTGTCCTTTGTGCAGTCCCAGACCTTGTTGACTTGATTGATGACAACAACGGAGTCGCCGTATACTTGAAGTCTCTTGATTCCCAGAGTTCTTGCTATCTTGAGGCCGTGGATGAGTGCTTCATATTCAGCCTCGTTGTTTGTAGCTTGCCACATGATTTGCAACACATACTTGAGTTGTCTTCCTTCTGGAGATATGAATAAAATCCCGGCTCCTGCTCCCCCTAGCTTCAATGATCCATCGAAGTACATGTTCCAATGCTTCTTGATGTCGTCGGATATGGGTTGTTGGAGTTCTGTCCATTCCACGATGAAATCTGGAAGTGCCTGGGATTTGATTGCTCTTCTTGGGGTGAATTCTAGATTCAATGCTCCGAGTTCTACTGCCCACTTTGATATTCGGCCTGTTGAATCTCTGTTCCTCAGGATGTCACCTAGTGGTGAGTCAGTTACCACTATGATCTTGTGGCTGTCGAAGTAGTGTCGTAGCTTCCTTGACATGATCAGTATGGAGTAGAGTAGTTTTTGTACGTGAGGGTATCGAGCTTTAGACTTGGATAGAACCTCGCTCACGTAGTAAACTGGCCTCTGAACTTTGCTGAGTGTTGACGGTCACCAACTACATACTTTTAACGTCAACATTCTACCAATAAGGGGTTGAAACTATACCTTACTACACACATATACATTTACTATTGACATAATTCCACTTGTAGTGCAGAAATATTATTTTGCAGGATTTATATAAAAAGCAAGTGGAAAATGCACCAAAAGGTGCCTCCCTAGAAAGCTCATTCCTGAAGATTACAAGCCCAAGGAAGAAATGGACCAAAAATGCAGAATTGGGCCGAGCAAGCACCGACACACAACTTTTCAAGCCCACACATGCCAGCCTACCAAGACCCGGCCCGAACCGAGCCCAGGAGGGTGCGCGTGCACCCTAAGGTGCCAAGACCTATCCATTTCATTCTCAGCTCCGACCTCCTACTCATGCGTGTTGCCTGACTATCAACTAGTTCTATGCACAGCCATGACTAGAATCTGTATGCTCCACTTAGGACTTTCTTTATTCCTTATTTATCTTTATCCTTGAGTTTGGCTTGAGTGAGTGTGTCAAGTTATCCCTTTACCGTTCCCTTATATCCCTGTTATGAGCATTGGTCCATTACACAGTCATGTTATCTTGTTCATGTCTCTATTAGATCCTTTTCCACCATGCCTTCCTTTGGGAAAATATAAATAACGATACCCTGAATATCTCCGGGTGAAATGCTACAATGATAGATCCGTGCGCTTGCGGATGAATGTCTTATTTGGCAAGATCTATCACCATTGATGTACCTAGTGTTATCACCGACACGGTGGTTTCACTTAGGAATGTCAACAACGCATTTCTGGCGCCGTTATTAGAGATGGGTTCTAAACCTGTTTCTAGTGATTGTGCTTAAGAAATGCAACAAGCATTTACGGCGCCGCTGTTCTTGGGAAGGCATTGGTTTTTATAAGGCATCTTTTTAGAACATGTTCGTCATGATAATATGCATGTGCAAAGTGACCTTTGTTTATAACAGGTTTATCTAAAAACAAACAAAAAATCTTTTATAAAAAGAAAAAAATCGTTTATAAAAAAAATATATCTTATAAATAAAAAGCAAGGACATGTTATCAAGTTAGTATGCACCTTCGGGTATTCTTGTCGCTAACCATTCCAGGTGGAGACTAAGAAGAACAAAGGGGCACGCGACGCTTGAAAACATGGGGGCTACATCAATAAGAAAACTTTGATGCTCCTGGGCGGAGGAACGCACTCAAAAGGAGACCCTGACCTTGCACACTCGACTTTTTCACGAAAGTCCAAGTGTGAGAGGGAGGATGGTGATAATATCAAGTTCCACGTACATGGGGGTCATAAAAAAAAAGAGAAGTGAAAAAAAAAAAAAAAAAGAGAGATGAATAAGAGTTAGCCTCCCCTTGCTATAAAAAGAAAAGAAAAAAAAATATATATATAGAAAGAAAAAAAAAAAAAGAAATAAGAGGAGAGAGGAGCAGGTTGGCCCCATATGGTCAAAGTAAACAATGAAGACACCTGACTCCACCCTTCATTGCTTCCATGTAAGCAAGAAGGGATCTTTCTCTCCCAAGACCTTTGTTGCACCTGGGTGAGTTTGGTCTGCCTCCCTCTACTCCGGTGTGAGGAAGTCATTACCAAATCAAGATCATCACGCTACCGATGCAGCAATTATGAACTCTATCCTCAAGCTGCCGGTCAAGTACACTTCAGTGCGCAAAAGGTCCAATAAAAGAAAAAAAAAAAAAAAAAAGAAAAGAAAAAAAAAAAAAGTAGGTAAAGGAAAGGAGGAACATCCTCCTTTACACCTTTGTGACCACTAAGGCCCATGGTCCATATACACTACCTATGTGTATCACCTAAGCCTTGTGGCCCGCCTGAGATGGATCATCAAGCTACCACCGCGGAAGTTTCAACATCTTGCCTTCATGCGTGGTTGGTACACACACACTCAGGTATGCAAAGGTAATAATTCACCAATTCTTTTTACTCATACTTATCTCCATATAAAAAAAAATCATGTTTTCTTTGTTTATGAAATATGATCTGGGTTTGGATGCGTTTGCATGTCGCTCATGCGATGCATCCATAGGTCTTTTAAATCAAGCATGGTGCTTGGGTTAAAATTGACCTCCTTTAATCAAATATTGACAAGGTGTTGAAATTTGATTAATGAACCCAGAGCTGACGTCATAAACATTTGAGTTATTTCATGAGATAAAGCAAGGCTAGATTTATTTTTTGCATCTTTATCTTAGCCTTGTTTGAGTACGGAAAGTTTGGTGAAACTTTTATGTTCTCCCCTGATAATAAAATCCTAAAATAAAAATCTTTGAAAAAAAAACACAAGCTGCTCTTTTGCTCCTTCTTGCATATGTTTTGAAATTTGGTAATCACGAAGGATGGTAAATCCACTCGTGATTCTACCATATACTAACCATGCAGGAAAAGCCAAAAGCACGGGGGTAAAACCCCGATCCAATGGGCTTTGAGCTAGCTTGGGGGAGGAACAAAAACATGGTAATGTGAACCTTTCACTCTCATCCTTTTTTTTCATTACCATGCAAAAAAAAAAAGAATATTTATATATATAAAAAAATAATAACAAAAATAAAATCTTGTTCACCTTTCGAAGCCTTCACCTCCTTTGGATGAATCTTGTTTATCAATTCATGCTTGCTTTTTCTATACTAGCATGTTATGGTTTGGGAGTGGTGATCATTCATATGGTGATCATACTTCCATAGACTTTTTGAATTGAGCATGGTGCTTAGGTCAAAAAATCTACCCTAATCGAGATTAGACATGGAGTCGAGTTTGATTATTGAACCGAACTGCCAGTGTAGAATTTGGTGGACCATATGGACTAACCCCAAAGAGGAATTTATCAAACATCATGAGGGTATGTCCAAGAGATGACAATGGAGATCGAAGTTGTTTGGTGAACCAAAAAAATGATAATAAAATAAAAATAAATAAAAACCTTTAAAACCCCAAGAATGGTTGTCCCGCTCTTCCAAGATCATCAAAAAGACAAGCTTGGGGGGGGGTCTCTCCTGGCACGCTCAAAAAGACGATGTAATCAAAGATCCATTCATGGTGTTCACAAGCTAGCAACGTTCATAAACCAAAGGTAAGTCAAAAGCTAGCTTGGGGAGGACTCCCACAAAGGTAACTCGTATCTCACATTCCATTCGGTTATTTTTTTATCTTATATGAATGATGAGATATGAGAATAAAAAAAGGGGGAAGAAAAAGAGAGAGAGGAGATTTATTCCACTCCATATATATGTGTTGTAGAAATGTTTAGTTCTACCCCTGTTGAAATGACGAATAGTTGCTCTGTCTTATGTTTTGCACATTGCCTAGTTTATAACTTGAATTTCTCTAAAGTTTGGGTTTAGTGGCTAAATCTTAAAACTCATCTTGAAAAACCTGATTCATGTGGGTTGCATAAGCTCTATCCAAATCTAAGTTGTTGCCAAATATGATATGGTACAAATAGATTTACTATGATTTCGTTCAAGAGAGAAACTTGACATCCGGGAATCTAATTCAAGAAAAGAGAAAAGATATGGGCTATGCTAAAAAAAAAAAAAAAAAAAAAAAAAACAAAGAACAAGAGATGAAAAATGGATACGTGTCCGTGTCAGGGCGAGTAGAGCCCACATCTCCAAAAAAAAAAAAAAAAAAAAAAAAAAAAGAGAGGAAATAAAAGACAAAAGTCTAGGGCGAGTAGAGCCCACCTCTCCAAAAAAAAATATTATTATATAGTAATAAAGCCCATACTTTCTCGAAAAAAAAATATAATCTAAATAAATAATCCCGGATGCAAAAAGTTGATCAAAAGAATGAATGAATAGTATTTCTATTATAACCGTTCTATCGGCAACCGCTCAAGACTCGAGACGACTAATAACAAGCCCCGCTACGATGAAAGGTAATAAAGGGTGAGTAAAGATGTGCCATTTTATTCAAACTAGAGTAGAAAATCTTGTTATAAACCTAGCACTTGTAAAATGTAATCGGCATAGAAGCAACTCCCCGATCAACAACCAAGTACTTATCTTTGCCCAAGGGCGTGCAAAGGGTAAGCTTGGGGAACTTGTTGACGGTCACCAACAACACATACTTTTAACGTCAACATTCTACCAATAAGGGGGTTGAAACTATACCTTACTACACACATATACATTTACTATTGACATAATTTCACTTGTAGTGCGAAATATTATTTTGCGGGATTTATATAAAAAGCAAGTGGAAAATGCACCAAAAGGCGCCTCCCTGAAAGCTCATTCCGAAGATTACAAGCCCAAGGGAGAAATGGACCAAAAACGCAGAATTGGGCCGAGCAAGCACCGACACACAACTTTTTCAAGCCCACACACGCCCGGCTGCCAAGACCGGCCCGAACCGAGCCCGGGGAGGGTGCGCGCGCACCCCTAAGGTGCGCCCCGCACCCATCCTGAGGCGGTTCAGGCCCAGGTTTGGAGAGGCGGTGCATTACCTTCCATGGAGGGCGTTGCCGACGTTGGTTGGTCGGTTTAGCAATTTAGGCAGGTGTACCAAGGTCGGTTTGTCTCCTTCCATATGGGGAGGGACATTTTCCAACGAGCCCCCTCTCCTCTACCTATAAAAGGAGGCCCTCTCCCCCTCATTCAACACACACCTCACAAGAGAGCTACTCTCTCCTCTCCACTTCTTCTTCTTCCTCCTCCTAGTAGGATTAGTAGATTAGGATGTGGAGCTAGGCAACAAAGCTACCAAGGAGGGCTTGGCTCCTTGGAAGATGGATTCCGGGAATAAATCTTTCTATGGTATTCTTCCAAAGCCTTGCTCTTATCTTATCTTGGTTGTGCATTAGGATTAGAGTCTTCATGTTATTTCTATACCTCATGATTTATCCTATGATCTAACATGTTGTTCTTGACATGATCATGACACATGAACTAGTCTATAGTTTCTATGTTGTGATTCCGTCATATAGAACTTTATGCTTAAACCATTCATGCAATATAATTGAGTAGTGTCGGGATTGTGCTGAATGGCGGTTCGTTGTGTCCTTCGGGCTTGCTCGTGTCCTATTCCGTCCATCCGTAGGGTGGGGACCATGGGGGACATGAGTAGTGTCCTAGTATGCGGACGTGGTGTCCGGATGCCAGGTATCCTTCGAATATGACGGCATGCCACGGTTGAGGGGTAGGCGGCGGGGGTTGTGACGACCATGTCCGGTCCTTTGTAATCCCCCACGTTCGTATGTTGTGTAGGAGTCTAAAGTTCCTTTTTATTGGGCGTATGCTCGGGAAGGTCTCCCTGTCCATTTCATTCTCAGCTCCGACCTCCTACTCATGCGTGTTGCCTGACTATCACTAGTTCTATGCACAGCCATGACTAGAATCTGTATGCTCCACTTAGGACTTTCTTTATTCCTTATTTATCTTTATCCTTGAGTTTGGCTTGAGTGAGTGTGTCAAGTTATCCCTTTACCGTTCCCTTATATCCCCTCGTTATGAGCATTGGTCCATTACACAGTCATGTTATCTTGTTCATGTCTCTATTAGATCCTTTTCCACCATGCCTTCCTTTGGGAAAATATAAATAACGATACCCTGAATATCTCCGGGTGAAATGCTACAATGATAGATCCGTGCGCTTGCGGATGAATGTCTTATTTGGCAAGATCTATCACCATTGATGTACCTAGTGTTATCACCGACACGGTGGTTTCACTTAGGAATGTCAACGACGCATTTCTGGCGCCGTTATTAGAGATGGGTTCTAAACCTGTTTCTAGTGATTGCGCTTAAGAAATGCAACACTGAGTTGCCCGGGCTCTTCTCTTTCCACGATGATTGCTGAACTGACCACTGTACTTGTTGCTGCTATGTAGAGCAGGAGTTCTTCTTGCTCCTTTGGAGGTGCTAGGACTGGGGCTGACGTTAGGTATTGTTTGAGTTCTTCAAACGCCTTGTCCGCATCATCTGTCCATTTGAACTCTCCTTTGGTCTTGAAGAGTTTGAAGAAGGGTAGCCCTTTCTCTCCAAGCTTGGATATGAATCGGTGAGTCTTTGCCATGCACCCCGTGAGCTTCTGGACGTCCTTGATGCTTCGGGGTTGTGTCATCTTAGTGATTGCCTTGATTTGCTTGGTGCTGGCTTCAATGCCTCTGCATTGTTTGACCAAGAAACCCGAGTAGCTGTCCCGATGGTACTCCAAAGACGCATTTGGTTGGGTTGAGCTTCCATTTTCATTTGTTGAGGTTCTTGAAAGTCTCCTCCAGATCTTGAATCAGAGTTTCTGGTTCTCTTATTTTCACCACTACGTCGTCTCACGTATGCTTTGGCATTTTTGCCAATCGCTCTCCCAAACAAGTCGTAGACGCTCTTTGATACGTTGCTTCGGGCGTTCTTCAATCCAGAAGGACATTGTTTTGTAGCAAGAGGGCACCGAAGGGGTGATAAAAAGAGGTCTTGCTCGATCTTCTTTCTTTAACGCGATCCGGTGGTATCCTGGTAGCAATCCAAGAATGATAGTAGAGCTGATCCCCGGCCGTGGGAGTCCACTATTTGGTCGATCCTTGGAAGCCCGAAGGGATCCTTTGGGCAGTGCTTGTTTAGGTCTGTGTAGTCCACACACATGCGCCAATCTGAGGTATTCTTCTTCTGAACCAGAACCGGGTTGGCAAGCCGGTCGGGGATGTAGGATTTCTCGATGAATCTGCGCGAGTAGTTTCGCAATCTCCTTCTTGATAGCTTCTTTCTTTTTTGGTGAGAACCTCCTTAGTCTTTGCTTGATGGGTTTGGATCCCATATTGATGTCGATTCTGTGCTCAGCCAGCTCCCTTGGGACACCGGGCATGTCTGGCGGTTTCGAGCGAATATATCTCTGTGTTGCCTTAGGAAGCCGGTGAGCCGCGAGTTCCTATTTTAGAGATAGGTGAGCGCTGATGATCGCCGTCTTGGATGGATCTATATGGCGGATATTTGGTGGATGCGTACTTCTAGGGTAGAAATAGCATAAGTGCAAGTGAATAGAGTGGAGTGGAGTGTGTGCATGAGTAGCAAGTATGGCAAGTTTCTAAGGGTTAACAAAGATTGACCAAATTCAATGCAAAGTAAGCGACCTATATATATAAAAAAAGGGGTTTTCCTTTCTAAAGAACATGTATATATGGTCGTGGTAGGATTTTCAACACTCTTGTCATATAGGAACTCATCATGTGTACTTTTAATTTTCAAAAGATAAATCTCCATAACTCTAGTATCACTAGGAGTAAGATAAACAATGCTCAAACTTTCATATATCATATCCGTCAATCACCTAGACTTTAGAGCAAGCATTTGCTACCCACAAGTTTTAGGTTCAGAGCAAATCTCAAGTCGAAGCGAGTTGCATTAAAAAGCTCGAGAGAAATTAAGCTTGAAAGGTAGGTATTTGAAAGGAATTACGACGAACAACTATTCATCATCTCCATGACTAGAGATTATCTTTAGAGTTTATTTTATTCTCACACTCTAATAAAGACTATATAGACTCTTTTTATTTGATTTCCTTAGTTATGCATCTTTTTATATCTTTCTAATAAAACAAACAAATCTAGCTAATATTAAATAAGATAGAAGAATACTTATCTGGATACATGGGGGTTGCACTCCCCAAGCTAGATGTTCACATAGTCTTCGTTGTTCTTGATGGTTGGAAGTAGAGGTAGATAGTGATGGTGGTGGGTTGATCGATCTTCTTTAACACCGGACACCATGTGTGCATGCCTCTCTTCCTTGGGATCCCGCTGAACTCAAATAGACAACAAAGCTAGTGGAACTTGATTAAGCGTTAGGGGGCACCACGTTGCTTTTTGTCCGCCAGGAATCTTTCAGCATTAAATATTTTGGGGTTTTATTATTTCTATGCAAGATAAAGAATGACGATGCATGCATATTTATTTTATTTTTATGCCACCACCATAAATATCCTTGTGGGTTGTTACACGCCACAAAATTACTCATATGGGGCTTAGAATTTTTTTATATGCAACAAACAAATATTTTTTTTTTTCTTTTCTAATGCGAAAGTGCTAGTGTTGTAATGTAAATGTACTAAAGGAAAATGATTATGCAATGCAAGAAAGTAAATATGCTATGCACTAAATTTGGATAACTACCGATCTTACCTTTCGACGAGGGTTTAATGTTTTAAGTCCTCTCAACAAGACTTCTTACCTCATTGTTTCCTTGAGTTTGTTATTTCATCTTTGATAGTCGTACTTCGGATAGTGAAGGATGGTGTCACCCATGTTCTTTTGCTGGTCTCTCATGAGTTGGAGATGAGCATGGACGTAAGGCACATCTTGTTTAGTGTGCATGCTTGTAAGACATTCACTTGTTGAATTTTGGAGAGATCGATAGACTTCTCCACCTTTTTGCTCAAAGTGTGTCCTACTTGCAAAGTGATGGTAGAGATCAAGTGCATGGGCTTTGTTGGTGGGAAAACACCAACGAGAATCAAAACCATAGGCACATTAAACAAGATAGAGTTGATTTCTTATATGCTTTGGTTAGTCCTAACTTGGGTGACAAGATCATAAGATTGAGCATGAATGTTGCGGTTAAAACTTTCGACGGATAGAAACAAACTCCTTGACTCTTTGGAAGGGTTTTCTTGTCTATACATGATGTATCAAAGGCATGATTATCTTCTTCCAAAAGCAAGGTGTGCAACATTCTAGCTTACATGATTAGGACTATGAGATCAAGAGAGTGGTGATAGGAACAATTAAAGAAACAAAACAAGTTGAGCTAAAAACAAATTGTAGATCAAGCAAAGTTGTTACTCTAACATGTTTGATTCTTTATTTATGAACAAGCCATAATTAAGGTAAAGCTTAATTAATGACAACTTACCTCAAGATGTTACCTTATTATTGGAGCGTGATAGCATCGTAACACCTTGTGGTGGTCCTTTTCTTCTTTAGCCTCTTGTGTGTCTTGTTCCTCACTTGTCTCCTTTATTACATTGTCCTTTCTTTGTTGTTCTTTAAATTGCGCTTGGACCTTTCTCCTCCTCTCATGATTTTATTCCTGCAGTATTAGTTGACAACACATACCCGAAGGAATATACAAGTAATTGTAAACAAGGGTAGATTTGTCATGGAGCTAAAGGTACAAAAAGTTTTGGATGTAAATTTTAATTAGCATTTGTTCACCATTACTTTTTTCTCTAATGGGTTAATTTTATTTTATATCTTAAGTTTGATTTTGATGTATGACATTTATAACCATTCAAACTTAGAGAGAAAAAGTAATAGTGAGTAGGGGATTGCAAACCAGCGTGTCGAGTGGCGGGAGCTTGAGAAGAGGGAGAGATTTGTCGGATCATCTTGTAGAGGATTTGGCCTTTCTCCCCAAGCTCGAGCCTTCCTATCACTCGACACTTTAAGTGTGAATGCTTTGAACCATCCCTAATCGTGTGTTGCAATCACCATATCCTTAGATGTTGTTCATCCTTTGTTCCCCGCAAGGTTAGTGACCGAGAATACCCGAAGGGAACTTGTCCTAGGAACATGTTGTTGTCATTTTCTTTAGCATGAGGCTTCATGTGCTCAATTTTTTTTAGAACATAAGACAAGAGTTGTGTACAAATATGAGATTTATATTCACTTACCTGTCTTTGATGTTCTTGTGGCCCATTGCTTTGTCCATCCACTTGTGTTGAGTGATTACTTTTTGTGCTCGTGTTGTATGGCACTCTCCTTTATCGAATAGACATAGCATAGACTCTTTTTAGTTCTTCCATCAATGATGAATGAGCCGTCTCTTTTACAAAAGGTTGGAGTTCATCATATTCCTTGCTTCATCTCTGATATGAGTTTATCTCTTGACTTTCCCGAATTGGATTTGAGAGTTTTCCGCAGGGGTTAGTCCAACAAAATATCCAATGTCTACGCTAGCAATTCTTAGTTCAATAATCAAACTAAACACCATGTCTAATTTAATTAAGGGAGGCTATTTAACCTAAGCACCACGCTTAATTTAAAAGCCTTTGGAAATACCCTATAGAAGCACTTCCAAACCAAAGCATGTTATAGTAAGCAAAGGTAGCATGAAAGCACTATAGAGATTTATCAAATAGAGATGAAAGAGCATGATCATGGTGATTTTTTTTTTTGGAGATGCAAACTATATGGATATATGCAAGGAAATAAACATGCAATGGGTCTACTTGTGAGAAAGCATAAACTAAGTGGAGTGAATGCATGAATTGATCAAGTAAACATGCAATGCAATGCAAGAAATTAAATGATAACTACTCAATTAATTTATAGTCCATGAGCAAGACTTTCTCACCTTTATTGATCATACTTACCATGAAGTGCAACTTCTATGTACGTCACTTGAGATGCGTGCATTGAATTCATGTGACGGCGACCTCTTTTGCAATCTACATATGGTTAGAATATATATTTAAATGCATACCTTGAGATAGCAAGGTTCCAATGTTGATGAATCTTTAATGATCAGGCACCCTGGGTTCTTCAATTTTTTTTTCTTTTCTTGTGGAATCTTGTCGGAAGGTCGCAACGACATCTTTTGTCCTATCTATTCCACAACTCAACAGTAACAAGGGTAATCCTACTAAAGCTAGCGATACACTAAATTAGCGTACATCAAGATCATTATTAAAATCTTATCGCCAAATGCGTTCCCCGAATCCGGCCAAAAAAGCTTGTTGGTATTTATTAAGTGCTAAAAAGAATATGAAGGATTCCGCAAGCCTACGAACACCTACCATTGCAGCTTTTCCCTAGGATGAGTATTCTAGAGTATCGTATCCACAGGGGAAGCGTTGGCTAAAGAATCTAATAAGTCACAATCATGCATGTACTAACTAAGCAAACCACTAACTAAAGTGAGGGGGTAAATGGTAAATGATAGGAGTTATGAATAATATCAATCACATAGGAGAATTCCTAATGATAAATGTGTAGTAGCATGTTGAGAGGACAAATGAAGAGATCTAGGTTCCTATATACTTCTCTATTACTTAGGTTTTATGATAGCAATCACACCATAGCTCTTTGGGACATCAAAACACTAGCCACAGATAGGGATGAGAAGGGGGCTAGGAAGCTTCGACTACGGTCCTACAAACACCAACCCGAACGTGGTGGAATACATCGGCCATCAGGGCTATCACCACCTGGGGCTACCACAAACAATCCGTGGGGTTGGGTGCAATCTCAAAAACCTCTAGTCTAGACACCATGTCTACACTATCAATTACTACTCTAATTATGTCTATAACTAGAGCACTCGATGCAAGCGAAGATCCCATGCAATGATATAACAACTATACTAACCAATTATATGAATGAAAGTAAATAGAGAAGATAAATATATAATAAATCATGTCTTACAAAGAAAGGATACAAGACATACCAAACTCTGTAGATTCCTCCAGAACCGGAGCATAGCTCCGCTCTCCCTAACTCTCTAGTTGCTAATCTACTACATTGGAGAGTCTAGCCCTAATTCTCTAGTGGAGAGGTTGTCCTCACATTGGGACACCTCCAAGACCAACAAGTCAAGAGATAATGAATGGAATGAATTAGGGTTTCACCCTGGGGGCAGGGGGTCTTGTTATATAGGGGTCTCCAAGCCTCCCTCCTAGTTCCGTAGGCAATGTGGTACTAAACCTTCCACCATGTATTATGCTAATGCACATAGGCTTAGATGGGCCAAATTCAGGTCTGGGCCTTCTAGAGTCTTTCATTGGATGCACCATAGCCCTTGGATCCAACCGACCTTGATAGATGGACAGGATTGCTCCTGAATGGCGGTTAGGAACCGACGTCGAAGGGGAGGCTTATAGTGGGCCCCATGGCCGCGCCGCCGCCTTTGCTACTAGGGCGGCCGCCCTGGCACACGCCGTGGGCCCTAGCTTGTGGGTCATGCCTTCTGGTGTCTTTTGGAATGTTCTTACATGGGTTTCAAGTTGGATTGCTTCACGGATACGTCTTTATGTCGTAGGGCTTGCAAACTCTTGGGCGTTTTCCTATTTAATCCCTGAAAATATATAAATCACCAAAACTCGTGGAATTATGTCAGTAAAGCCCCTATACTATGTTGATATTCATTTTAAGCCCTTATTTCAGTTTTAAAAGCCTATATATTTTATGCTATAACAGGTGTCAACAGTACTTCTGCGCAATAGAGGCCCATGTTGTCCTTTGTGCAGTTCCAATCTTTGTTGACTTGATTGATGACAACAGCGGAGTCGCCATATACTTGTAGTCTCTTGATTCCCAGAGTTCTTGCTATCTTGAGGCCATGGATGCGTGCTTCATATTCTGCCTCGTTGTTTGTAGCTTGCCACATGATTTGTAGCACGTACTTGAGTTGTCTTCCTTCTGGAGATATGAATAAAATCCCGGCTCCTGCTCCCCCTAGCTTAACGATCCATCGAAGTACATGTTCCAATGCTTTTTGATGTCGTCGGATATGGGTTGTTGGAGCTCTGTCCATTCCGCTATGAAATCTGGAAGTGCCTAGGATTTGATTGCTCTTCTTGGGGTGAACTCTAGATTCAATGCTCCGAGTTCTACTGCCCATTTTGATATTCGGCCTATTGAATCTCTGTTCCTCAGGATATTGCCTAGTGGTGAGTCAGTCACCACTGTGATCTTGTGGCTGTCGAAGTAGTGTCGTAGCTTCCTTGATGTGATCAGTATGGAATAGAGTAGTTTTTGTACGTCAGGGTATCGAGCCTTAGACTCGGATAGAACCTCGCTCATGTAGTAAACTGGCCTCTGAACTTTGCTGAGTTGCCCGGGCTCTTCTCTTTCCACGATGATTGCTGAACTGACCACTGTATTTGTTGCTGCTATGTAGAGCAGGAGTTCTTCTTGATCCTTTGGAGGTGTTAGGACTGGAGCTAATGTTAGGTATTGTTTGAGTTCTTCAAACGCCTTGTCCGCATCATCTGTCCATTTGAACTCTCCCTTGGTCTTGATGAGTTTGAAGAAGGGTAGCCCTTTCTCTCCAAGCTTGGATATGAATCTGTTGAGTGCTGCCATGCACCCTGTGAGCTTCTGGACGTCCTTGACGCTTCGGGGTTGTGTCATCTCGGTGATTGCTTTGATTTGCTTGGTGCTGGCTTCAATGCCTCTGTTGCTGACCAAGAAACCCAGTAGCTGCCCCGATGGTACTCCAAAGACGCATTTGGTTGGGTTGAGCTTCCATTTCCATTTGTTGAGGTTCTTGAAAGTCTCTTCCAGATCTTGAATCAGAGTTTCTGGTTCTCTTGTTTTCACCACTATGTTGTCTACGTATGCTTCAACATTTTTGCCAATCTGCTCTCCCAAACAAGTCTGTATCACTCTTTGATACGGGTAGTGTGGAATAGCCATGAATTTTGCGATAGCAGGCCTTCCCATGATGGCATGATATGGTGACTCGAGATCTGCCACTTCGAACTTGATGTACTCTGTCCGGTAGTTGGATGGAGATCCAAATGTAACTGGCAAGGTGACTTGTCCGATTGGTATGGCTGCTCTTCCAGGTACTATCCCACAAAAAGGAGTGTTGGATGGAGCGATCAATCCAGAGAGGTCTAGTCCCATCTTGTTCGTGTTTCGAGAAAAAATGATGTTCGATCCCTCGCTCCTCCGTCGATCAACACCTTGGTAACAGTTACTCCAGCTATCGTGGGTTCTAGTACCAAGGGATACAGGCCGGCGTTGCCCACACTTGTCCATTGATCCTCCCTGGTGAATTGAATCGGGTATTGGGACCAGTTGAGATAGTGCGGCGTTGCGGGCTCTGCTGCCATGATTGATCGGAGTGCTAGCTTATCTTGTCTCTTGCTCTTTGATCCGGGTACTCCAGAGAATATGACGTTCAGAGATCTTGTTGCTTTCTGGAAATCTCCCGTCTTTGGCTCTTCACTGGCTCCTTCTCTGTTTTCTTGATTGTCCCCCTTCTGAGCAGAGTTGTTTCCTCCCTTGTACTTCTCCTGGAATGTGGAACAGCTTCCGAGCGTGTGCTGAGCTCCAGGGTGATAGATGCAAGGTAGGTCTTCTAGCTTGATATTGCTTTTGTTCCTGTCGCCGTTGTTGTTGTTAAACCTTTGTTTGTAGGGCTTCTTTGACTTTTCCGCCATTGCGACAGTGTTGTCTGGTCCTCGCTTCTTTTGCTGTTGAGAGTTGTTCTGCTCCTTCTTCGGGCCTTCTGAGTTCTTTCTCTCTGGAAAGCGATCTCGGGTTCTTTCTTCGGCTCCGATCATCTTCTCAACAGTAAGCTTGAACTGCTCGTTTGTCCTCGGGTTGTCTTTGTAGAAATCCGAGAACTGCCATCTTGAGAAAATTCCATTGCCGAAGGCGTCTATCACTTCCCTCTCGGTGATATCATGCACTTGGGATCTCATCTCTCCAAATCTTCGGTAGTAATCTCTCAAGGATTCTCCTGGCTTCTGCTTGAGGCTCTTCAGCTCTGCCTGAGTAATAGGATGGGTAATGATTCCTGCGAAGTTGCTGCAGAATGCTTTCTGCAAGTCCTCCCAGTATCTGATTGAGCCCTCTTCGATCTTGTCGAACCATTGGAGCGGTAGAGCCTCTAGGGCCATGGGAAAGAAGACGGCTTTTGCGTCATCATCTCCTCCAGCCAGCTCAATGGATTGTGAGTAGACTCTGAGCCATTGTCTGGGCTCTGTTTTCCCATCATATTTTGAGTGGTTTGAAGGTTTGAACTTTGGGGGTAGCTTGACTTCTTGCAATCTTTCTGCGAAGCAAGGAAATCTGTCGTAACTTCCCGTCGTTCTTTCTTCAAGTCTTCCTGAGGTTCTTCCTCCTCTTGGATGAGTTCCAGTAGGTTGATACGTTGACTCTGTGACTTCTTCTTGTCGGCTTGATCTTGGAGCGGGGCTCTCCCTCGGGGGTCTCTGGTACTGTCTACCATCCCTCCGGGGTGGCCTGGAGTTATTGGAACCCTCTAGCCTGCCCAGCCTTTCGAAGATGTTGGACCGGCCTCTTGGTGCAAGAGAGCTGTTTGCCTTTGACTGTGATGCTCTAGGTTCTCTTTCACGGGTAGCCTTTTGCAAGGCCTCCTTGATGAGCCTCTCCTCGTCATTTAGGTCCGTAGCAGTCTTTAGGCGATCAATCAACCCTTGTAGCCTTTCCCGAGTTACTCGTTGATCGTCCTCAGCTTCTCTTTCGGACTTTAGCCTCTCGTACTCATGTAGATCGGCTTGATATTTGTTCAGGGCTTGCAGGCGTGCATTTGCCCTGATTCGGCGTCCTCCCTTCAGCTTATTCCTTTTCAGCCTTTCTTGACGTTGGTATTCTCCTTCGTCTTCAAGGGTTCTTTCGTCCGCCGAGATGTTGGATAGGCCTTCGTCAGTGGACCTGATGTCAGGGGCATCTGGACGGTTAAGCGGGGCGCGAGCTGCTGCCACCATAAAGATTTCGTTAGCGGACGTAGCCTTGGGCCGCCACTCCTTCCGTCCAGGGTAGAACTTGCGATGTTGGTCTTTCCCGATCACCGCCGTTGCCTGACGATTGGCTCCGTCGAGGGTTCTTGGCCAGCGGATGATGCATTCCTCTAGGGTTCTTGTCAAGATGAGCCCTCTTTGCGCGCCCTCCAAAGAAATCTCCAGTCTTCTCTTCAGAGTTGTCTTGGCGCTCCTTGAATACGCGAATGCCAAGTTGCGTAGTCCTGTAGGGAACTGAAAAGGTAATCTGGACTGGTGTCCAGGGTTATTTCCGAATTCGCCTTCTTTTCTCCGAGTCGAGGTAGCTTTGGTCGAAAAAAGTTTCCGAGTTGGAGTAGTTTCCCTTATCTGAGTCGGAGTAGGAGTTGTGCTTCGAGTCGCTCTCGGAGTCCGCACTTGAGCCCTGGTTGTCTACCTTCCCCGAGCCGGTTTCGGGTTTGAGTCCTTCTGCGTGAGACTCCGGGCAGGCTTCGAACTTGTTCTCCGTCTTCGAGGAAGTTTCGGTAAGTGTCAGTTGCTGGAGCTTCTCGGCGAGTTCTGGATCTTTGGTTTTGGGTTCCTCGATGATGCAGCCTCGAGTCTTGCCATCGTCGTCGATCTCGCAAGCCCATGTTCCGAAGATGATCGTCCTCCTCGCCGGTGAACTCATGATGTCGTGGTCCGCCGGACTCTCGTGCTGAAATTTGAGCAGAGCCCCTACCTGGCGCGCCAGCTGTCCATGTTTTACGACCGAGAGCCTGCCACGGGGTGAACCGGGCAGTTTGTTCGGGCCTCGACGAACCTGGAGCCCGACGGTTTGTTGCGCAACTGACATTGAGAGCGGGGTTTTTATACTGGTTCGGGCCCTCGATCAAGGATCGAATAAAGACCTTTACGTCCAGTTGGCGTGAGCCTGTTTTTGATTGATGGGGTTCAGCCGAGAAACGGCTGTGAAGCTTACAGGGCTTGATCGTGGTCAAGCTTGTGACGTGTGATCGCGCTCTGTGTTCGTGCTCTCCTCTACGAGGTGTTCCTTGGCCGCCTTTTATAGTCTAAGGAGCCAAGGAACTCGCTACGATCCTAGTCGGATATAGAGAGGGTTGTCCGTAGAGGAACCGAACACCCGAACTCTAAACAAGGTAACCTGACTAGTGTTCTATCCTAATTACAACAGAAGTCACTGTAGCTATGCTTCCATTGCCTTCTGGGAGTTGTTTGTGGCCGTAGGCTAGGATAGAACCCTGCGAACAACTCGGTAGAGTTCTTTGGTGATCCTGTATCCATAGACACCTCCAAGACCAACAGGTCAAGAGATAATGAATGGAATGAATTAGGGTTTCACCCTGGGGGCAAGGGGTCTTGTTATATAGCCCCGGACGATGCACCACAGCCCTTGGATCAAACCGACCTTGATAGATGGACATGATTGCTCCTCAATGGTGGTTACAACCGACCTAGGAAGTAGGTCCCGAGTGGGCCCCACAGGAGGGCGGCCGCGGTCATGGGCCAGGGCGGCCGTGGCCCCACCTTGGGCTTTGGGATCAAACCACCACGGTTGTGTAGATCTTGTCGATAGCTTTCCAGAGAGGGGTGGTTCACTGAAAACGGAGTCCGGATGAGAAAGTTATGGCCGTTTTAGTGAACTCTTCTCAGTAGTGATATCTTTTGATTCTGAACTCTGAATATAGCGAACAATATATCCGTTTCGATCGTCTTGACGAGCTCTTTGCAATGGTGCCATCTTGAAATATATTTAGAACATGTTCATGCTTCATATGCCTTGCAAACTCTAGGCTTTTCCCCGTTTAATCCCCTCAAAATATATAAATCACCAAAACTCATGGAATTATGTTAGTCAAGCCCCTAAACTATGTTGATATTCATTTTAAGCCCTTATTTCAGTTTTTAAAAGCCTATATATTTTATGCTATAACAGGTGTCAACAAGCTCCCCCAAGCTTACCCTTTGCTAGTCCCTAGCAAAGCCAAACTTAGCAATGGATCAGGAGTTGCTGCAACGCTTTCACGCCTCAAAAGTACACATGCTTTCAAACAAAATTTCTCTTCTAGATTAGAATAAACCATTCCAACTTTCAACTCACCCATATTACCTTTAACCATGGAGCTTATAGCCTTTTCTTGGATCTTGGGCAATTGAAAGATAGAACAATCAAGTCGAGCACCATGTCTCAAACTCTTTGTTCAACTATCATTCCGAGTTTTTGCGGTTTTTTCAAAAAATAAAACTCAAAGTTCCTTAGTATGACCCTTTCAAGTCTCTCATTTGTGGTATTTGTGGATCCTCACTAGGCAATAATGTTGTGTTGCCTTTTCTCATGATATGTGTTATTTTTTGGAATAAGGCAGTAGGACACTATGCCTTCTTCTCTCTCACCCTATATCTAAGGCTTATATGTGGAGTTCATAGGTGGGAGAAGATTAAATCTACTTACTAAGCATATGTTGTATGGTCAAGCAATAGATCCAAAGTCACGAGTCATACTGCATGTGCATGTGTATGGCGTAGTGGAATGAATATGGTGGTAGGTGTATGAGGCGAATGCATGAATGCAATGAGAGGAAAGCCTAATTCTACTTTGCTCCTGTAGGAAACATATCTCTCTCTTTTGGGACTTGGAAATCTTTGGGAGAACCCGCTGTATACTCTTTCCTCTTTTTTTTTTTTTTTTTTTTTTCATGGAGAGGGCATCTAAGTACCCATTGTTTTGTTGCGGACACTTGTCCATTTTTTTTAACTCTCCTTTATTCTCTCTTTTTTTTAGGGAGGTAGGCTCTACTCGCCCGTAGGACACTTGTCCATTTTTCATCTCCCCTTTCTTTCTTTTTTAACTATACAACCCAAGCCTCCTTTTACAACAAACTTGTGGAGAGGTAGAAACAGGGATAAAGGAGCTTTATAAAATGTTGGCTAAGTGGATATGTGTGGGAAATATTTTTGGTTGCTTTCTCCCAGGGTAGGAGTAGAACATTTTTAGTGGATCTATGGTGGATGTTTGGTGGATGCGTACTTACAGGGTAGAAAGTAGCATAAGTGCAAGTGGAATAGAGTGGAGTGTAGTGAGTATGTGCATGAGTAGCAGTATGACAAGTTTCTAAGGGTCGACAAAGATTGACCAAACTCAATGCAAAGTAAGCGACCTATATATATCAAAAAGGGTTTTCCTATCTAAAGAGCATATATATATGGTCGTGGTAGGAATCTCAACACTCGTCATACAGGAACTCATCATGTGCACTTTAATAATTTTCAAAATAAATCTCTAAAAATCTAGTGTCACTAGGAGTAAGATAAATAGCAGCTCAGACTGTCATATATCATATCCGTCAATCACCTAGACTTTAGAGCAAGCATTTGCTACCCACAGGTTTTAGGTTCAGAGCAAATCTCAAAAACAAACAGTTGCTTTAAAATCTCGAGAGAAATTAAGCTTGAAAGGTAGGTACTTGAAAGGAATTACGACGGAGCAACTAATCATCATCTCCATGACTAGAGATTATCTTCAAAGTTTATTTTATTCTCACACTCTAAAAACTCTTGATAAAAACTCTTTTTATTTGATTTCCTTAGTTATGCATCTTTTTATATCTTTCTAATAAAACAAATATATCTAGCTAATATTAAATAAGATAAAGGGATACTTATCTTGGATACATGGGGTTGCACTCCCCAAGCTAGATGTTGACATAGTCTTCAATGTTCTTGATGGTTGGAAGTAGAGGTAGATAGTGATGGTAGTCTTCAATGTTCTTGAAATCCTGCTTGAACTCAAATAGACAACAAAGCTAGTGGAACTTGATTAAGCGTTAGGGGTTAGCCACATTGTCTTTGTCTTCCCGGGAATCTTTCAACATCATTAAATATATTTTTATTTTTATTTGTTTATTTCTATGCAGATAAGGATGATGATGCATGCATATTTATTTTATTTTTATGCCACCACAGTAAATATCCTTATGGGTTGTTACACGCCACAAAAATATCCTATGGGGCTTAGAGTTTTTTTTTTATATGCAACCAACAAATATTTTTATTTTATTTTCTAATACAGTGCTAATGTTGTAATGTAAATATGCTAAAGAAAAAAAATCATTATGCAATGCAAGGAAGTAAATATGCTATGCACCAAATATGGATAACTACCGATCTTACCTCTCGGCGAGAGCTCAGTGTTTTAAGTCCTCTGAACAAGACTTCTTACCTCATTGTTTCCTTGAGTTTATTATTTCATTTTGATAGCCATAGTCGGATGGTGTCAGCCATGTTCTTTGCCGCTCTTATGAGTTGGAGATGAGCATGGACGTAGGCAGCATCTTGTTTAGTGTGCATGCTCGTAAGACATTCACTTGTTGAATTTTGGAGAGACCGATTCTCCACCTTTACGCTCAAAGTGTGTCCTACTTGCAAAGTGAAGGTAGAGATCAAGTGCATGGGCTCTGTTGGTGGAAAACACCAACGTAACCAAAACCATAGGCACATTAAACAAGATAGAGTTGATTTCTTATATGCTTTGCTTAGCCTAACTTGGGTGACAAGATTATAAGATTGAGCATGAATGTTGCGCTTAAAACTTTCGACAGATTGAAACAAACTCCTTGACTCTTGGAAGGGTTTTCTTATCTATACATGATGTATTAAAGGCATGATTATGATTATCTTCTTCCAAATCAAGGTGTGCAACATTCTAGCTTACATGATTAGGACTATGAGATCAAGAGAGTGGTGATAGGAACAATTAAAGAAACAAAACAAGTTGAGCTAATAAAGCTAGATCAAGCAAGGTTGTTACCCTAACATGTTTGATTCTTTTATTTATTGAACAAGCCATAATTAAGTTAAAGCTTAATTAATGACAACTTACCTTAAGATGCTACCTTATTATTGGAGTGTGACGGCACCGTAACACCTCGTGGTGGTCCTTTTCTTCTGCTCGAAGCTTTTCTTCTTTGGCCTCTTGTGTACCTTGTTCCTCACTTGTCTCCTTTATTACATCGTCCTTCCTTTCTTGTTCTTTAAATTGTGCTAGGACTTTTTTTTTTGCTCCTCTCATGATTTTATTCCGTGTGTCGAGTGGCCGGAGCTTGAGAAAAGGGGAGAGATTTATCGGATCATCTTGTAGAGGAATTGGACTTTCTCCCCAAGCTCGAGCCTTCCCGTCACTCGACACTTTAAGTGTGAGTGTTGAAACATCCCTCCTCATGTGTTGCAATCAACATGTCCTTAGATGTTGTTCATCCTTTGTTCCTGCAAGGTTAGTGACGAGAATACCCGAAGGGAACTTGTCCTAGGAACATGTTGTTGTTGTTTTCTTTAGCATGAGCCCTCATGTGCTTAGATTTTTTTTAAGAACATAAGACTAAAGTTGTATACAAATATGAGATTTATATTCACTTACCTGTCTTTAATGTTCTTGTGGCCCATTGCTTTGTCCATCCACTTTTGTTGAGTGATTACTTTTTTAGTGATCGTGTTTTATGACACTCTTCTCCATCGAATAGAAATAGCATAGACTCTTTTTCTACAAAATATTAGTGGACACATACCCGAAGGAATACAACAAGATTGAAGTAGGGGTTGTGTCTAAAGTTTATGTGATTTCATCTATGCTAGTGAAAAGATGGATCATTGTTTTTAGCATAGATTTTATTTATCATGTCTTATACCAAATTTTGTTTATGGCTACACTCGGTATATGGATCAAGGCAAAGGTTACTTGTAGAAAAGACAAAGGTGAATGATATTTGATACTTACAGTTCTTCCATCAATGATGAATGAGCCGTGTCTTTTGCACAAGGTTGGAGTTCATCATATGCCTTGCTTCATCTCTCGATATGAGTTTACCTCTTGATTTTCCCGAATTGGATTTGAGAGTTTTCTGCAGGGGTTAGTCTAACACAATAACCAATGTCTACGCAAGCAATTCTTAGTTCAATAACCAAACTAGACTCCATGTATAATTCAATTAAGGAAGGCATTTTAACCTAAGCACCACGCTTAATTTAAAAGCCTATGGAAGTATGATCAGTACTCCCAAACCAAAGATTACTATAATAGATAAAGGTAGCATCAAAGCACTATAGAGGTTTATTCAAATAGAGATGAAAGTGTATGATCATGGTGAGTTTGTTTTTGAGATGCAAACTATATGGATATATGCAAGGAAATAAACATGCAATGGATCTACTATGAGAAAGCATAAACTAAGTGGAGTGAATGCATGAATTGATCAAGTAAACATGCAATGGTGAATGCGAGGGAATTAAATGATAACTACTCAATCAATTTATAGTCCATGAGCAAGACTTTCTCACCTTTATTGATCATACTTACCACGAAGTGCAACTTCTATGTACTTCACTTGAGATGTGTGCATTGAATTCTTGTGATGGTGACTTCTTTTTCAATCTACATATGGTTAGAATAATATATATTTGAATACATACCTTTGAGATGGCAGGGTTCCAATGTTTGATAAATCTTGAATGATCGGGCACCCTAGGTTCTCCAAAGTTTTTTTTTTTTTTCTTGTAGAATCTTGTCGGAAGGTCGCAACGACATCTTTTGTCCTGTCTATTCCACAACTCAACGTAACAAGGGTAATCCTACTAAAGCTAATGATACACTAAATTAGCGACATCAAGATCATTATTAAAATCTTATCGCCAAATGCGTTCCCGAACAACGGCCAAAAAAGCTTGTTGGTATTTATTAAGTGCTAAAAGAATATGAAGGATTCTCGCAAGCGCCTGAACACCTACCATTGCGGCTTTTCCCTAGGATGAGTATTCTAGAGTATCGTATCCACAGGAAGCGTTGGCTAAAGAATCTAATAAGTCACAATCATGTATCTACTAACTTAGCAAACCACTAAACTAAAGTGAGGGGGTAAATGATTATGATAGGAGTTATGAATAATATCAATCACACAAGAGAATTCCTAAGATAAATGAGTAGCCCGCAAAGTTGAGAGGACAAAGGGAGAGATAAAGGTTCCTATGTACTTCTCTATTACTTAGGTTCTATGATAGCAATTATACTAATACACTTTGGAGCAACAGATCCTTTCCAACTCTCGAGAAAGATTGGGAAGAAGGTAGTTGGGAGAAGGCTGCCAAAAGCTCTACGAAACACCAACCCATACGTGGTGGACTACATCGGCCTGACAGGGCTGTCACCCCTAGGGCTACCACAACTATCCCGTAGGTTTGGGTGCAACCTCGGGTAACCTATAGCCTAGACACCAAGTCTACACTATTGATTACTACTCTAGCTACCATGAATAACTAGAGCCCTCAATACGGCGAAGATCCCATGCAATAGCATAACAACTATACTTAACCAAATATATGAAAGACATGGAAACTCAGATTCCTCCAGAACCGGAGCATAGCTCCGCTCTCCCTAACTCCCTAGTTGCTAATCTACTACATTGGAGAGTCTAGCCCTAATTCTCTAGTGGAGAGGTTGTCCTCACATTGGGACACCACCAAGACCAACAGGTCAAGAGATAATGAATGGAATGAATTAGGGTTTCACCCTGGGGGCAGGGGGTCTTGTTATATAGCCCTGGACGATGCACCACAGCCCTTGGATCAAACTGACCTTGATAGATGGACATGATTGCTTCTCAATGGCGGTTACAACCCGACCTAGGAAGCGGGCCCCCGAGTAGGCCCCACCGGGGCGGCCGCGGTCATGGGCCAGGGCGGCCGCGGCCCCACCTTGGGCTTTGGGATCAAACCACCACGGTTGCGTAGATCTTGTCGATAGCTTTCCAGAGAGGGGTGGTTCACTGAAAACGGAGTCCGGATGAGAAAGTTATGGCCGTTTTAGTGAACTCTGCTCTGTAGTGATATCTTTTGATTCTGAACTCTGAATATAGCGAACAATATATCCGTTTCGATCGTCTTGACGAGCTCTTTGCAATGGTGCCATCTTGAAATATGTTTAGAACATGTTCATGCTTCATATGCCTTGCAAACTTTAGATTTTCCTGTTTAATCCCTGAAAATATATAAATCACCAAAACTCATGGAATTATGTTAGTCAAGCCCCTAAACTATGTTGATATTCATTTCAAGCCGTTATTTCAGTTTTTAAAAGCCTATATATTTTTATGCTATAACAGGTGTCAACACCCCACAAGGTTTGTCCTTCTCAAACTTAACATCACTCAAGCCTCTAACCAAGTCATGCTTCACTAATTTGTTCAATTGCTTCATCCGAACATGACCAAGCCTTCTATGCCGCAACCAACCCTTGCTAGCCTTTGAGAGTAAACATGTTGTCAACTTGGCTTCTTTTGAGTTGAAGTCCACTAAATAGAGATCACCATATCTAAATCCCTTGAAGATCATGTTTGTACCATCACCACTAACCACTTCAACTTCTTGACTAGTGAATATACATTTGTAGCCAAGATCACAAAGTTGAGAGACCGACAATAGGTTGTAATCAAGATTATCAACTAGCAACACTTTGGATAAGCTCTTCTCTTGTGTAATTGCTATCTTGCCAAGACCCAACACATTGCCTTTCTTGTCATTGACAAATGTGATTGATTCATGCTCATCAATGCCCTTGATGCTAATAGACTTGAACATGTGAGAATCCCCGGTCATGTGTTGAGTGCACCCACTATCCATTATCCAATGCTCTCCTCCGGCACGGTAATTGACCTACAAAAAGAGATCAATTCTTCTTAGGTACCCAAACTTGCTTGGGTCCTTCAAGGTTACTCACCAAGGCCTTTGGTACCCAAATGGCTTTCTTCCTTGAGCCCATCCATGGTGCACCAATGTACCTTGCACGAATACCATTGTTTTTCTTCACAAGCATATACGAATTATCAAGCTTGATGTGAGAAACATTGGTTTTCTTGTTCATGCACTTTTGCTCTACATGACCAACTTGCTTGCAAGCTTTGCAATAGCTACCATTGATCTTCACAAAACGTGTCTTGTGAGTCACAAAGGCGGCCTTGCCTTTCTTGGGAATATAGCCTAAGCCCTCCTTGTATAAGGATGCTCTTTGGCTACCCAAGAACATAAGCAAGCGGTCCTCACCACCATAAGCCTTAGCTAACGTGTGATTGAGCTTCTTCACCTCATTCTTCAAACATGCATTTTCATGAATAAGCATAGGATTGCATGTATCTTCACTAGAGATGGACGTGCTAGTGATAGAGCTAGTGGAGGTCACACATGTGGAGTTAGGTTGATCAACAAGTATATCACACATGATACTTGCATTACATGTTTCAACCTTATCTTCAACTAAGCACAACTTGTGCTCTTCTAGTAGAGAGGAATGAGCTTTCTCTAACTTAGAATGAGATTTCTCAAGCTTCTTATGGTCTACCTTTAGACTCTCATAAGATGCCCGAAGCTCATCAAGTTCTTGCTTAAGGCTCTTTGTTTCCTTATGCAAGTCCTTGCATTCCTTCCTACTTTGCTTGAACATGTTAATGCAATCATCAAGCATAATTTGCAACTCCTCCCTAGTGTGAGTTGGCTCCTCATCATCACTATCACTATCAACATCATCTTTAGTGATAGATTGTACCTTAGTGGCCTTAGCCATGAAGCATGAAGAAGGTGTGTCGAAGAGGGAGATCTTGTCATGCATAGCCAAATGAGCTTGTCCCTTCTTCTTGCTCTTCTTCTCCTCTTCTTCATCACTTGAAGAGGTTGAGCCATCACTATCCCAAGTAGCCACATGTGACTCATTCTTCTTCTTGGGCTTGTCCTTCTTCTCATTCTTCATGTCATTCTTCTTCCTTGCCTTCTTGATGCCCTTCTCATCATCACTATCATATGGACATTCGGCAATCAAGTGGCAATCATCATGGCAACGAAAACACTTCATGTTGCCTTCATTCTTGCCATCCTTCTTCTTGGATGATTGCTTCTTCTTATTCTTGGAGATGTAATTCTTCTTCACAAACTTTCCCAATCTCCTCACAAAGAGAGCCATTTACTCATCCACTTCACTTCCACTTGTAGAGGTGCCTTCCTCATCATCACTTGACTCTTCCTTCTTCTTCTTGCCCTTGGATGAAGAACTAGCTTTAAGTGCCAAGCTCTTCTTGTCATCTTTCTTGTCCTCATCCTTGGCCTTCTTGTTAGCCTTGTTGATGAGTTCTTGCTTTGTCTTGTCATCTCTATAGGAGTCATCGGTCATCACCTCATCAAGCAATTGGTTGGGATTCAAATCCTTCAAGTTTGTCTTCACTAGCACCGTGATGAGCATCCCAAACCTCTCCGGTAAGCATCTCAAGAACTTCATGTTGAAGGTCTTGTCCTTGATATCTTTTCCAAGTGCATTTCGGGTCATTCACCAACACTTGCATGCGGTGAAACATCTCCCACACTTTCATCTTCTTCCATCTTGAAGCTATTGAATTGCTCAAGCTTTATGTAGGCCTTTGCTTGCTTGACGCCTTCGGTGCCCCTCATAGCACTCTTCTAGCTTCTTCCATATCTCATGAGCAATAGTGAGTGACTTGACTTGCTCAAACACACGGTCATTGAATGCCTCACGAAAAGCACTCACGGCTATGTCATTGGCATACAATTTCTTCTCTTCCAATGAAGTTGGCTCACTTTATTTTGCCACCTCAAACTTCTTCTCGGGTCACTAACCACACTTCTCTATTGATAGACTTGAGGTGTGCGGTCATCTTCACCTTCCAATAGGCAAAGTTGGTGCCATCGAAAGGTGGCGCCTTCTTGGTGTTGTTGACATGAAAACTCAACACCATTTCTTCACCGTAGGATGTTAAGCCTTCAAATTACGGTGCCTCGGCTCCGATACCACTTGAAAGGTCCTAATGGCTAGAGGGGGTGAATAGCCTATTAAAATTTCTTGCAACAACACTAAGCAAACCGATTAGTAAATAAGATGGCGTAGCAAATAAGCAATGCTTCAAGCTAGCTATGCAAGCCTCCTAGCAATTCTATAATCTCTAATCACACTCAATAGCTAGGTTGCTAAGTTACTCCTAGGTGGGCAAGGAAAACTAACTAAACAACCACTAGGAGCTAAACACAACTAACACACTACAAGCTACACAAGATAACTAGTGAAGGTATAGCAAGTGAGCTCGAATACAATACCACCATTGTCGAGTAGAGGTTGTGGCCAATCACCGTGTACAAGAAATCTCCAACGAGCAAGAACAAGTGACACGATGATTTTTCACCGAGGTTCACTTGCTTGCCGGCACGCTAGTCCCCCCGTTGTCGCGACACACTCACTTGACGGTTGCTAAGCTTAATGGCACGATTGCCAAATCCCCGTGGGAGCTCAAGCACACCGATCACAAGAGAGGATCAAACAAGCCACGAGCAATCCACTAGTGCTCCTTTTTTAATCTCCCGGGGTAAGGAACGACCCCTCACAAACCACCGGTGTGGCCTCGAACAAGCTCCAATCGAGGCTCAACACCGCCTCTTGCTCCAAGCCGCTAGGGAACCAAGCAAATTCCTAATAGAAATGAAATCCCGCGGCTTCTCCAAGGATGAAGTGCCTCTAAATGCAATCAAGCAATGCAATGCACTTCTATCACTCTCAATCTCACCAAAGATTCAAGTTTGGATGAAGAGATGAGTGGAGAGGAGTCTCACAAGCTCACAACAGAGTTAAAGTGTTCAAATGTGCAAGAGGGGGCTCAAAGAACCGCCATCCAAGTATATATAGAGCCTCCCACGAAATAGAGCCATTGTGCTTTGAAATGGGCGTGCAGCGGCGATGATCGGATGCAATCGATCGGACTCACCCGGCCGAAGTCCGGTCAAGCATCCTGTCGCACCATTTCGTCGCGTCCGATCGAGACAGGACAAGCGCCTTGGCCCCACAAATGACAACCTCTTCATGCTTCCGGTCCATGCGTCCGGTCGATCCCACGAGCCATGTCTCATTGACCGGTCACTAACGACACATTTTTAACGTCAACATTCTACCATAAAGGGGGTGAAACTATACATTATCATACTCATATACATTTATTACTCACATATTTCCACTTGTAGTGTCCCAAATGTATTTTGTAGGATTTATAATAAATACAAGTGGAAAATGCACCAAAAGACGCCTCCCTGGAAAGCGCATTCCTGAAGAACATCAAGCCCAAGGGAGAAATGGACTAAAAACGACAGAATCGGGCGAATCAACACCGCACCACAACTTTTCAAAGCAAATGACGACGGCCCGCCAAAGCTCGGGCGAACCAGGGCCGAAGAAGGTGCGCCCGCACCCAAAATATGGCGGTTCGGACCCAACTTTGGCGAGGCGGTACATTAAGTGCCAAAAACGTCGTTGCGGGGGTGGATCGGCTGATTCAGTGAATGTGGACGCCCGAGGATGGTCGGTTTGGGGGGAATTTGGCACTTAGGCCCCTCTCCCACTTGTATAAATAGACCCCCTCGCCTCTCCTCTCAACACACACCATTTTGGAGCCTCCTCACTCACCACACTCCTCTCTACTCCACCTCTCTTTAGTTCTTTTAGTCTTTAGTAGTATTTGGAGCAAGGCTAAGCTTCATTGGAGAGCTTGTACTTGGGAGAAAGGAGCATTCGGTATGAATCCAATTATGGTTTCTTCTCAAGTCTTGTTCTTATTTAGTTGTGCAATAGAGCTAGAGTATATTCATGTTATAGACTTGACATATGAACTAGCATATAGTTTCTATGTTATATTCTTGACATGTTGTTCTCAACACGATCATGATAGAAGAACTAGACTATAGTTCCTATGTCGTGGTTAGTCGTATAGAACTTTAGGCTTAACCATTCGTGCCATGTATTTGAGTAGAGTAAGAGTTGTCTTTGAGATGGCGGTTCGTTGTGGTTTTCGGCCCGTCCATGTTCTAGCTCGTTCATCCGTAGGGGTGAGAGTCCGCGGAGGACATGGGATGTACCTTAACATGCGGGCATGGTGCCCGATGAGCGGGAACCTTCGATATGAGAGCATGCCACGGTCAAGGGGGTAGGCGGGTGGTCGTGGATGACCATGTCCATCCTTTGTAATCCCCCATGTTCGTATGTGATGTAGGAGTTCGTAAATGCCTTCCATTGGGCGGATGGTACCGGAAGGTCTCCCCGTCCATCTCACTCTCAACCTAAAACTCTAGTCATTTATGTTTGCACGATTATTAACTTATTCTTTGCACAAACTATACATTAGGAATGCCTCGCTTCACTTAGGAATATTCTTTATTCTTTATTTTCCTTTTATCCTTGAGGTTGGCCCAAGTGTGTGTCACACTATCTTATGAACTATCATGACTTACCCCTGCATTGAGTATTGGTCAACTGCATAGACATGTCATCTTGTTCATGCCCCTGCTAGAATCCTACGCCATGCCTTCCTTTGGGAAAATATAAATAATGATACCCTGAATATCTCCGGGTGAAATGCTATAACGGTATTTCAGTGCGCTTGCGGACTTGTTCGTAAACGTTACAAAATGCCACCCGACATCCCGCGATGTTCTTGTTGCCGAATGTAACAATTCCGGTGAAGTCGCCGTGGGAAGTCAACCTTTGGTTTTCGGCACTCCTGCCTTTTTTTGGCGCTTGCGCTTTGATTACCAATAGGCATTTCTAAGCGTGATTGCCTTTTTGGTGATTGCGCTAAGAAATGTCAACAAGCATTTCTGGCGTCGTTGCCGGGGAAGGCATTGGTTGACAGATTCTAGAAAGACATGTTCATGATGATGTGCATGTGTAAGTAGCGATTACTCATGCAGGCTAATCTTTCATGGTTTCTCCTGTTGTGGATGAAGACAGGATAGTGTTCGATTGGTTTGTCCCTGTTGAACAACTACATCGCAGATCTGGAGGCACTCCTAAGGAAGAACCCAACTTATATCAAATCTTCTCCTGCTACTCCGCCGACAAACAAACCAATCACCTTTGCATCATCTCGTACTTCACTGATGGCCAAGTCGATCCGTCAATCACCTTTGCATCATCTCGTACTTCACTGATGGCCAAGTCGATCCGTGACCATTCCGTCCCCTCTTTTTGCAACGTGCCGTTGGGCCCGGCCATCAACATGGGAACCGAGAACTTTGAGCTCCGACGGCCTAATCAAGATGGTGCGGGCAAACCAATTTTATGGTTTTCCAAGTGAGGACGAAAATGCACATATGCAAAACTTCCTCGAGCTCAGTGACACCGTTGTCATCCAAGGTGTCGCACTGAGAAGCCATTAGAATCCGTCTGTTTCCCTTCTCCATCTCGGGAAGGCAAAACAATGGTTCTACAAAGAGAAGGAAGTCACAACACGTGGGACAAATGTTCCATGGCTTTCCTCACTAAATTCTTCCCCATGGGAAAAACTCACACCTTGAGGGAAAGAATTGCCAACTTCCAGCCAGATCCTATGGAACCCATACCCGCGGCATGGGAAAGGTTACAAGAGTACATTCAAGCATGCCCGCACCATGGGATGGAAAAATGTCTCGTGATGCAGAACTTCTACAATGGGCTAACACCCATATCAAAAACAAAGACATTGATGCCATCGCTTTGGAGGAGCCTTCCTCTCCCTCACCATTGATAGAGCAACAGCTCTTATGGAGAAAATGGTGTCCAATCAAGCTTGGGGGGAGGAAAGCTTTGGCAAACAAGAAGATAGCATGCATACCGTGGAGGAGACGGACGTGCCTGCTACAATGGATCTCCTGTTGAAAGAACTTGACAAGTGCATCACCAGAGAAGAAGAAACATATGGCACTATCAAGGCCATAGACTCACATGTAACATGTGAAGTCTATGGAAATGTTGGCCATTCGGGAACAACTACCCCGGCCCGTGAAGACACCACTCACATCAACAACGGGTTCCGCCAACAAGCGGAACCATAACGGGTGGAATAACCCGGTCGGCCCCCAAAAACCAAGGAGGTAACTCAAACTCAAGGTACAATTCAAACCAAGCAAAAAATAATTGAAGATCTTTCAAAGAAGTTGATGCTCAATGATAAAACAATTGAAATCATGCTCCACGTCATACATGAAATCCTCTCAAGTCACACTTAGAGTAAAGGATTAGCATAACAAGTGTGTCATCAATTTTCAAAACCAAACATGAGATTTCAGTAGGTTAACTTCCACCAAGGTACAAGTATGGAGGTAGCACCGACAGGCCGACACTTCCTCCAATCCCTTTCCTCTCTCTATCTCTCTTGTTCTAAAGATTAGATCTAATCCTCTCTTGCATGCTAACTCTTCTAGTTCTAGTTCTATCTAGACCTAGAGGGAGACTCAGGTGTGGATACGGGATCACCAAAGAACTCTACCGAGTTGTTCGCAGGGTTCTATCCTAGCCTGCGGCCACAAACAACTCATAGAAGGCAATGGAAGTGTAGCTACAGTGACTTCTGTTGTAACTAGGATAGAACTCTAGTCAAGTACCATGTTTAGAGTTCGGGTGTTCGAATCCTCGTCGGGCAACCCTCTCTATACCCGACTAGGATCGTAGCAAGCTCCTTGGTCCCTTGAACTATAGAAGGTGGCCAAGGAGCACATCGTAGAGGAGAGCGCAAGCTTGTACACGCCAAGCATTGTAAACTTCACAACCGACCCTCGGTTGACCCCATCAATCAAAAATAGGCTCACGCCGACCGGGCGTAAAGGTCTTTAATCGATCAAGGATCGAGGGCCCAACCAAATATAAAAACCCTGCTCTCAATGTCACCGCGCAACAAACCGCCGGACTCGTGTTCATCGAGGCCCGAACAAATCGCCTGCGGTTCACCCCGTGGCGGGCTCTCGGTCGTAAAACATCGATACCGGGCGCGCCGTAGGGGCTCTCATTGAATTTCAAGACGAGAGTCCGCGGACCACAACATCATGGACTCACCGGCGAAGAAGACGATCATCTTCGAACATGGGCTTGCGAGATCAACGACGACGACAAGACTTGAAGCTACATCATCGAGGAATCCAAGACCGAAGAACCAGAACTCGCTGAAAAGTTCCAGCAACTAACGATCACCGGCCTCGAACACGGAGAACAAGCTCGAGCGATCCCGAGAATCGCACCTGGCAGGATCTGAGCCCGACTACGAAACCAACTCGGAAAAGGACGTCCGGGTATTAAGACGAACTCCGAAGGCAGCTCGAAGCACGACTCCTACCGACTCGAACAAGGAAAGCTACCTCAACCCGGTCGGAATTCACCAGACCGGTCAAGGAAGGCAACCCCAACTCGGAGAAGGGAGGCTTAATTCGAATCAACCCGGTTATCCCACCGGCTACCGTTCCAATTCCCAACGGGACTACACAACTCTGTGACTACATACACAAGGCGCGTCAAAACGACATTCAAGAGGAAGCTGGAGATTCCTTTGAAAGGCGCGCAAAGAGGGCTTATCTTAACAAGAAGCCCAGAGGAGTGCATCATCCACTGGCCAAGAACCCTCACCAAGGCAAACCGTCGGGAGGCGAGATAGCCGATGTAACACCCCCGTGTTACGAGCTTGATTAACACCAGATTAAGTCTTAATAGAAAATAATCAAAAAACATTTTCCGCAAGTTTTAATATTCAACTTGTGTAATTGATAAATAGTTCTTATAAATAAAAGTAAAATATGTTTTGCATGTGTGGGCGGGTTCGCCTTCTTGGCACATTCGCTCCTCGTCAAAATCGTCCGCCAGCTACGCCTCGCCGTTATGGCGCCGCAAGCGTGAGTCGTCGTGGACGCAAGGCTTCAAAGTCCAATCTCTCCATGTTCCTATGCCATCATGGTCACCGGACTCGTGCTGGCAAGTTCGGCTTGGTCAAGTCATCTTGTTTTAGTTCCTCGTGCCTGCAGCTCCGACTCGAAGTCCTCTAGATACTCGAACCCACTCTCGTGCCATCCTTTTAGGCCAGTCTCAATAGAGAGTTTCACCTCCCGGTTTCCAAGATGTGAAACTTTGGCATGAAATAGACGTCTCCCTCAATGCACAGTTTCATTGCACAGTTTCATAGGCTCAAGGGTCCCACAACCTCTCTCTCATTGCATGGTTTAATTGCATAGTTGCATGGTGAAACTCTATTTGTGTCTCAATGGGGTTTCACGCAGTTTCCAACGCATGTGAAACAGTGCCTAAAGGTTTCACCATGGCAAAACTCTTTCCTTCTCTCTCCTAAGGGTTTCATGCAAAAAGTAAAATTTTGCTGATGTGGCGCTGCATTTAATGTACATGAAACACTCATGAAACCCCATTGAGACTGGCCTTATGGTTGCTGTAGCACTACAACTCAATGATCCCGTCATTGTTCTTCTCCTTTGTCTCCTTGACCTATGGTCTCCTCCTTTAATTCTTGAACTTGCATGAATGAACCAACACCACCTCATTAATCATCTTCTTTGAGCAGCCCTGTTGACACGCTAAGGACTCACTCAAGTCTTCTTCTCCTGGACAAGTGCAATTGTCACGTAAAGACCAGGATACCACCACCATGAGCAAGTCACGGGAGACCAAGCCATGAGCTAATTAATCCCTTTTCATTTTCGGATTAATTAACCGTTCACCTTATAAAAGCCATATCTCCCTCGTATGACCTCCAATGCACTCGATTCTTATTCTTATAATCATCTAAAATCAAGAACCATCCGTCCATGCCATTTTCTCCATTTCTAGAGCTTGTTTGAATTTATTTCTTATAATTGTTGTTTGCACGCTCTAACTGACCGAGTGAGCGAGGAGGAAAAACGAAGGCATCGAAGGTTAGTACGCACGCCTGTGTGCACTCCTAGTCTCGTCGCTGCCCCGCTGCCTGCTACTGCGTCCGCGAGTTGCTGCGCCCGCCTCCTCGACGTCCTCGTCGTGCTCGCCGAGCCAAGCGCTATCATTACGTGTGTGGACGCTGCAACTCATGCTGCTGCCATTACGTACTGCGATAGCTTTGCATTATCTTGTCCCAAGCCTGCATCCGAGTTTGGCTGACAAAGCGAAATTGAGCTGGTGCATGCATGCAGGACTGCAATGCAATGTGGTCGTGTTTGGCACGTCCCTGTCTGGCTCCTGCAGTCATGCTCCGTGAGTTTCTACTCTTTGGCCAAGCGAGGTGTGCCTCCCAAGTCAAGTGTGCTCCCACGGTTTCTTCCCAGTTCTTGTTCTCACCTGTATCATTGCTTTGTCTATGCTCTAGACTTGACCGGGTGGCCGGAGCGTCCAACACGTCGTGTCAACCGAAGTTATGACGCCATGACCGACCTTGGCTGCACCAACCCCGCGTAGGGCATACATCTGCGTTGCCTACCATCTTTGACAGGCCACCTCCATTGCAGCCGTGTACACACCTTCACCTGGAAAAGCCGAAGCTCCCTTCTCCTTTTAAATTCACGCAGCACCAAGCCTCTCAGTGCAAGTGCTTGAACCAGTGCACTGCACAGCCATAGGAGCTAGCTAGAAGCACGCCCCACACCAGTAGTGCCCTATCGACGGCTAATCTCAGATTTGAGATTAGCCTCGCCGTCGGTCAGCACGTCGCCGCCAGTCCGCTCGTGTGCGGGCCAGCGCCGCACGAGACCCTTCTCCGTCACAACCATCACAGGAGCGTGCATCGGTGAGCTGCTAATACTTTTCCGTTAACTCTACTCGTCCGTGAGCGCGAGCACCTCTGTTTCATGGGTGAGGTTTAGGTTGAGTGTCTGTAAGCTCTTCAAAAGTGACCAAACGAACTAGATCTTGTAAATTCAATATAAAATCAATTAGGGAGCCAAACGTTGTGAAACCCATTTTGTTAGCTTCCTTAACTCACTATCTACCTGTTAATATATTTATCTCACATGGTTCTGTAATTTTTGTAGCTTGTGAACAATTAATTTATTAAAGTAACTAATGTACCCTAGTTTAAATATACATAAAATAAAGTAAAGGAACATGTTGGGTTTAATATATCTAGAACGCTTGTTGGGGAAATGACGTTTTGCTTGTCACGTGCTGCAAAGCTTAGTACGTTAGCCTTTGGAACTAGCTCGTTAGCCAGAGAGACTAGACGTGTTCATATCTTCAGAGTTACGATTACCGTTGTATTTACGTCTCTACGTTGCATCCGCGTACATCGTAATAGGAACAATGACGGATCATGAAGTCATCTGAGTTGCTAAAAGATGGTGCCTTGCTGATCGTGTCCCTGCGACGGAATGCTAACTTTGGTTAAATCGCACCCGTGCAAAGCCCCGATTCATAACCCCTATTATTCACGCACTTTATAAAATGTGTATGTGCATTTACGTTTCAAGAATTGAATGGAACTAGTAGAGGGCGCGCACCTGCACGCGCAGTCCTGATAACATGAAGTTAAGTACTAAGTTAATTATATACTTTAATTTATATATTAACTAAGATATAAATAACTATATTATGTTGGGTAGTATATTGGTGAATATAAAGGTCTGTTGTTTGTTAATTACTAATACAAGGCTTGTTTGTTCATCACTAATACAAGGCGAGCGCCCTTGCTCGCGTGTCCAGAATTAGTTGATAAATGTATGGACAGAAAAAATGTTTTATTTTGTGCTGGAGGATTAAAACTCCAATCACCAGCAGAACAGGTACAATCAAGCAACTAACTTCGTTCTTAGGTTATGATACGCACATATCGTTTTACAAACCATGCAATTACTATTTTACTTGCACTCAGAAAGTGAGAATGACCACTAAATGACAAGAGCGCAGACTAATCATCTACTTACTCAAATGGATCTATTTAGCACAAAAATTGCAACATTTTAATACATCTCCATTGGATCCAATACACCTGAGACAGTAACTTCCTCAAACCACTTCAATTTACTCCAGGTCCTGCGTGCAGTCTTTTTCCTATGGCTTTGGCTCTTCATTTGTGGATCTGCAGTTTGGATATGTATAGTGAAAAGATTGGTTCAACATGGTCCTTGTAAAAATCTTTGAACTGTGTTTTTTTCAGAATGATAGCATCATGCCTGAAGATTGAAAGGTTGCACACCGTGGGGAAAACATACCTTTTGAAAAGGAAATCTGAAGATGCGGGAGCTTGTTATTTTTTGTGCTTTTGCCTGTACGTTCTTTGTTTGAGTAAGATTTGTGCTTCCCTTTGTTGGTCCAATTCGGTTCATCCTATAGAATTCATATGTAAACGTATTATGTTAAAGAACAAGGACTGGACTACTGGAGGCATAAAAACGGCAGACACTGTGGGAAAATTTAACAGAAATGATTTCCTTTTTTGGGAGATCTATTTTTTTGATGGACAGAACAGTAGAAGCAAAGAAATCTGTTAAAAGACATATTGCCTAAAATGATACAAAAGCATTTCTATATATATGTTTGATTATAGATTACTTACTCATGTGGGCTTATGCTGTGTGGATAGCTGTGGTTGTGGCTGTGTCTGGTTGGTGCAGGTGGAGCAGGCCGTTGCATCATAATGTGCTGATCGCAGAATCTGAATTCACAAATAGGGGCAAACGTTTAAACACATTTAGTGGCCTTTGTTTATATTCCCCCATGGGAAACCTACATATTCTTTCAATATAGGAGGATATATAGTGTACTTGTCATAAAATGGTTGGGCCCCTGCAATATCGAGACTGAACTACCAATGGCCTTTACGTTGAGGTGTAAAACATCTACACTTTTATGCTCATACATACATATATCATTTTCATTTCTATTTATAATAATCCTGTAAAGCGTGGATGTCTGTCCATATTGGAGACGCTCCTACGTATAGCATGAGTCCTAATAAAAATTTAAATTTATCTACTTCAACACAGGCTAGGCAGTACATGCACCTGAACATGACCTATTAGATTTCCCAATAAAAAAAATCACGACGAATACGAATTTTCTAGAATTGTCATTACATCGCAAATATGATTTTTAGGCTTCCCAAATGGCTATCTGATCATATTGTAGACCGTATAACATATATGTAGAAAAAGGCGTTGCCTTAAATATTTGAATAAACATCAAGGGAGAACTCCGGTTGTTGGCAATTATATATATGTTCTATATTTATGTTACACCTTAGGGAAGTTGACTCTAAAATTTGATAACATGAATATGCCAATCTATTCGATGTGTCTTCTAGATAGGTGATAGGCCGAGATTACAAATAGTGAAGTATAGATTTAAGCTCGGGACTAAAATTCACAGTAGGTATAGATACTTTATATGAGGAAATATAGAAATAGCAATAGCAGACCATGGCACGCATCAATCAATATAATTATAGAATGGTTTTGGATAACAGCACACACTGATGCAACTCCAGGCAACGATGGATGAAAGTGAGACAAACAAACCTGGGTCATTCTCATCAGCTTTAAGTTTCCGGAAACACCTGAATCCTGACAAAAATAGATGGCCAAATAAAATTCAGAAGACTGAAACTCTGAAGAGATTCACCATTGTTTTCGAACCGTCATGAACAATAGCTCTGTTGCATGCACGAGACCCATTTTTTTTATAAGATGTTGACCACCATGCTAATAGTATCTAAGCAACACCTTGTTGTAATAGTGGGACACATCTTAGTCTAAATAAGCAATCTATTATTTTGTGCCTATCGATTTTATGTAAAAAAAAAAACATTACCAGCTTGGTTAGTGCACCGAGAACAGACCGGAAAAACAAACATACAATCTGTTACCAGCTTGCTGTAATACTAAAATAGATTGCATAGCCAGGTGTGTCACTATAAGAAGGCATAGATACATTCAAATTACAGGATAACATTGTAAATAAACGCATGTATGACTCAAAAGATTTTACTCTTATAGTAGCATAATTCAGAGTATATTTAGACTGGCTATATTGCACTCCAAGTATTAATCTTAAAAAAGAATGTCAGTAAAAGAAATAAGTTGTATACCTCGACAATTATGGGAACGTATCCAAGACAACGATGCCAAATGGTTTAGACTGGCTATATTGCACTGTGGACTGCCTCCCTGCACTGGAAGGAAGTGGTGGTTGTATTTACTAATAACAAAGGAGCAGTGTTGAACTATAGGAAATCACGAAAATGGATGTTTCTCTTCAGATGTGGACCTTGGCTGTTGTACACGAAATGCATTGAAATTAAAAACTACACAGGACATTGCAAACTGCCATCCTAATCTTGGTCGAAGCCAAAGTGTATCGACACCAATAGAACTTGCCTTGAGGGGTCTGATGCCTTCTTTGACCTGCCTACTTAATGGTCTATGCAATGGCGAATTCTTCCTTCAGCATAAGGGCCTACAAAAATATTAGTTATGTTTCACTTGGCTAGGCATGAATGAAGTAGTAAACTTGATCAGGCCTCCTTGCTCGAAGCACAACATGATCTTTGAGAAGTCCAATGAGAAACACTTCGTCAGATGTATCATATAATCACATTGGTTCATAGGGCATACAGCTAGAGACTAAATCATCTTAAATCAAAGCATTTTAGAAAACAATTATGAAAAAACTATAGAAGATGAAGAATCAGGTAATTAAGCATGGGAAAATTAGGAACTAAGAATGGCCCTTTGGTCTTAACAAATCTGAATATTGACACCACAATATGGGTTGAATCTGAGATGGCCATAAACCAAGTAAAAAAATATTTAATTTTGAAGCCTATATACATGGAACTGTTGTCACGACATCCAGATGGATGATTTTGTTGGCACTCTCTAGATCGCTAGAACCTTTTCTAAAAGGCGTTGTTGTCACAACATCTAGATGGATGATTTTGTTGGCACTCTGTAAATCGCTAGAACCTTCTGCACAAAAAAAGGAGTCATGCTCAGGACCTCTAAAGATTTTTATTTAAGCATGAAGAATGCAAACAGTGGAGGCACTATTCACTGCAAAGCTACGTCCCAGTGATTTCTCCAGTTGTCACTATTTGATATGTAATCTAAAGACGTGATCTCAGTTTGACTGAGATGTTTTTCATGTTAATGCATAAGCGGAATCAATTGTGAACTGTAACATTCATACACGTAGGTAAGAAAAACTGGTTGTTCACTATCTCAACAGAACTAATGATCGGGTCATATCTTTTTTCATCACATACTACCCTAAATTTGTCTTGTTCTTTTCATCAAGATATTTCTGTTGAATCAAAGTTGTCTACCAAATCCATCTAAACAAAATTAAAGATAAAATAAAAAACAATGGACATGGCATGAAAGGCTGAGGAACAATGATGAAGATGAACAAAGGGGCAAAAAAAAAGAATCCCCAAAATCGAAGAGGATCCAACTCAAATCCCCCAGTCCACTAAAAATCGAACGCAACAGGGAGAGGACAAGGGGAAGGAGCAGCATGGAGCCTCACCAGTATGGCTGAGCGGAGAAGATGAGCGAGAGGTGGTGGCGAAACCCTAGGAGTATCGTGCCAGGGGCCTTTGGCGCCTGAGCTTGCTCGGCAGGGCCGCCGCGCCGAGGCCCTATCGACCAGCACCTGGCACCATAGGTGGCGATGCCCGCGGCCGTGGCCGCCAGCACACGGGGCCGCCGCCGCGCCGTGCCGCGGCCGTGCCTGGGCGCCGTAGCACCCACCAGCACGGCAGAGCCGCCGCCGCCGCCGCCGCCGCGAGAAAGGATGGGGAGGGGGGGCTAGGGTTAGGGTTGAAACCGCACCGGCGACCTCGTCGAATTTCAAGGCATGGAGGCTGAGCCGCATGATGACAGGGGCCAGGCGGACGGGGGAGGCAGCCGCCGGCGAGCCGTCCGGGGACGGCGCCGTCGCCATGCCCGCGGCCGCGTCGGGAGAGACCGCCGGAGAGGGATAGAAGTCGCTGTATTTTTTCTTTTTCTTTTTTTTTTTTTTTTTTTTTTTGACAAGGAAGGGAGGGCCGGTTATATTTGGAGGTGGGGTGCTGTGAACCAATCAGGTGTGGAGGAGGTGACGTGGTGTGTAGCTGGGCCAATAGATGAATTTTGGGCGACGTGGCCTGGTTTAGACTGGAGGGGCCCACGGATCCAACGTGTACATCCTGAAATTGCAGGGAGCTCCAGCGAAATGAAGGGTTTAAATACACTTGCATATATATCTTTATCCCGTGAGTCCTACTAGCATGACAAAGTTCGTAGAATGCTATGCTATAGGTCTTCTATAAGAAGAAAGTGATTTCATGTCACCACTCGCGAGATATATGAAATACTTATTATGATGCTATCACATGGATTATATATGGATAATAATTTGGAGGCCGGGGGACTATATTTGGATTTGGATTGGACTTGGTTAGGCAATCTAAGCGAGGCTTTGATTGTGCTTGTCCCGCTTATGTCGATTGAGGACCGTCCGCTTCTTTGTGGATGGTGGTCAAGTCACGATTTTATTATCTCGAGCACATACTTGCTTATGGGAGCCGGAAGACTTGTTACTCTTTTGTCGTGGGTTCCGGCTCTATCCGGGCCGATTTGTAGGGAGGCGAGATGGTGGACGCCTAAGTAGCACCATCTTGAGTCGCGACTCGGGAGTTGGGAACTTGGGGTCCGAAAGGATGAGGACTTGGAGCCTTCGGCGGGAGTGGAACGGGTTAGTCTCGGCTTGTCTGCGGTTTTTTAGCGCAAAGCGGGCGTGTGTTTTTCGGGGTACCCGGTGGGGACATTGATTCGTGAATCGCGCCGTGTGATGCGACTTGATGGTATCTAGCATCGTAGTAAGATATGGAATATGGAAGATGGAATTAAGATGGTTCTGATTGCTCAATGCTTGCTTGAAAGGAGCAAAGGTGCTTACCTAGAATGGTTAGGTAATTGAACTAATCATGACCGCTTATAAAATAAATATAAGGATGAACACTTAGTAATGCTTCTTGCGGCTACAATAAACCACAAGCCAAATAGCCTTGCATATCCTTGAGTCATTTATTTCCTCCCGACGGGTAAGTCTTGTGGAGTACAATTGAGTATTCGGGGTTTGTTCTACCCATTTGCGGTGACAGTCTTTGATGAGTTTTCGACTTTGTGTGTGTGGAAATCTCCCCGTGGGGCTCAAAGCGAGAATTTCCTAGCGGCGTTCGGACTAGAGTTATTTAAAATTTTGCACCAAAAATGTTTTCCAAAAAAAAGTCTTACCTTGTGTTATCCTATATATATATATATATATATAGGTATTCTATATATTACCCCCTAGGTAGTGAATAATAATCACTACCCGAGCACAAATCACCGAGCGGATGACGGTCGCTCCCCGCGCTGGTTCCACCGCGTCCACCGGCCTCTGGCTCGAGAATACCCCGCTCGGTTCCCCCGTTCCCTCCTATTGATTTTTTTCATTCCAATTACGAGATCGTGGGGCTCCGCCGGTTTCGCCCAGCTCGGCAGCCTGACCTCGTGCGCTCCGTCCGGCGGCGGCCCTGCCCCTCCCACCGGTGGCCGTGATGTGGGCAGCGGCGGGGCGTTCCTCGTGTCGCGTGGTCTCCCTGCAGCCTCCCTCGACTAGCGGCGGCGCGGATCCGCGTTCCTCGTCCGATGGCAGCGCGTGTCCCCCGGCGGTGGTGACGGCATGGCGGTCTCGTCGGCGGGCGGCGGCTGGCAGCCTGCGCCCGGCCTCTCGTAGCCCCCAAGCGGTGGGGTCTGGCCTCCATCTATTGCTCAACACGCGGACACCTGCTCAGCCTCCAGTCGACACCAAGCAGGAAGCTGAGGCCCCTCAGATCCCGACATCTGCTCCCTCTTCGGTGGCGCTCCCTCTCCGGCGGCGCTATCCCCAACATGGTGCCCCTCTCCAGCGGTCTATCCCCAAGCGACGTGGGTACGGGTGGGCTCCTGTTCGTGGCAACAGACGACCCCGACGGCTTCTGCTCCCTCCGCGGTGGACAGGCAGGATGTGCAGCAAATAGTAGCATTGACCCAAGCAGATCCTCCCGGCGCTCCTCCCCCACCTTGGGGTGCAGCAGCACCTCCGGCATCCCCTCTCCGATGGCAGCGGTTGGCCACTAGCCAATCAGGTAACGAGATCCAAACTTCCCAACTCAATCATGCAAGCAGATCCACCGCAAACATGCATGCCTGCATGGCTGTGCTTGGTTGCAAGGTGTAATAGGATTGCCATAGTTTTTGCACAGCAATTCAATTCGGGGCAGCCGTGGCTTGTGGAGCACACGGAGCCGCCAGAGTACCACATAATTATATGTCGAGTCAGTCGTGTAAAGGAGATGGATATATGAATCATATTCTTCTGTAGTTATAATATGCGCAAAATTATCTAACATGACACCTGATGCAATGGTAATGCTGTACCGTGCAAAAGATCTCTGATACTCTAATTTATATCATAGACATCCAAAGGAAGACTCTTGTTTCTTTATGTGTTGTCATATATTATTCTTTAGAAAGGTGTAAGACTCTTTCACGAGGTTACAAGTTATATTACTTGTTATCTGATTAGTTAAAGACATTTGTTGTGGCAGAACAATTCATGGCGTATACCTGCTACTACAAGAACTATGGTCATCAGGCAAGTGAGCTATCAATTGAACCATGGAACAAATTAATAGGTAACTTCAGCCAAAAGCTTGTGGGCTGTTGGAGGTGCCAGGTGCAATATTGTGGTTTTGCTTTGCCTGCCGTGGTCCGCTAAGAATTATAGGTTTGATGCCTAACCATCCCTCCACGGAAAGGTCTCTGTTGGGGCATTCTTTTTTTTTTTGTTTGCCCTATATCGAATTTTAAGAAAATATGTATTTTCTTGTCCTGCTTATGGGAAACAAATGTGTGCAATCTCCTGTAGTATTGCCATGGTGCTAGCTATCTAATTTTTTAAAACACCTATTGATAATATTTTTTTCTTTTTGGTACGTTAATTAGCAAATTATGTGTAAAAGGTGCAGTTGCTTGTGTACATGAGAGTTGGTTCCTTCATGCGTGTATAAGTTTGTGGTAGAGCGTGTGATTAGATAACTTGTTAGTGTTTTAAATGGCATCTTGGAATTTTCCTTAATTCAAATTTGGATTGTAAAAGAATTCTAACTTCTTTGGCTGCTATTTAGTGTAATAGACACTATAGTTTGAGATAATAAATGGGCTACCAAAATTAACTAGGTGACGTGACATTAATGGCATGTTGAGGAAGCAAAAGCTGCATCTGACATTAATGGCATGTTGTTCTATACATGAACAATCTTTGCTTCCATCTTAATTGAAAGGTAGAGCTCCTGCCATTAATTGAAAGGTAGAGCTCCTAATTCATTAAGACGAGTTTAAAAATAATACTTGAACCCTTCGAGAACTAGGAGCGATATGTTTTGTCCTGCCATGGCATTTCTTAATTCGAGCTGATTCCTCAATAGTGACAGGCAGGGGTGTAAATGGTACTGTTGTTTCTGGTCGACTGAGGAGGGTGGGGCATCGATTCATATATCTAGGCATTTTCTCGGATATTGAAAACAGATTTGGATTTTTATGTTCTGGATATCTGATATGAATATAAGAAGGGTGGTATCAACTGGATATCGTATATCAGATCACATAATTTGGATACTTAAGCCTGATATTGATTCGATTCAGATAGTTTTATTGGATATCCATTAGGAGTGGACTGCAAGCCCAAGTTAAATTTTTAGCTCAAAAAGGTAAATGAAGTAGATCCGGGCGAGCCCCTCCAAAGCAGATTCGCCATTCCGTAATATGGTACCCATCCATCTCAGATCCTTGTTGCACCAAATGAGCCTGGCGGCTGTTTAGCTTACTAGACTAGATATAGCTTATTTGGGTCTATCATTTACAGATTATTGCAAGGGACCTTTTTGCCTGCATTTTACTCTTTTTTTTTGTATTATTTTCAGACAACATTTGTGAAACCTATTTACCTGTCCAGTTTTCTAATATTCTTTTGCTCGTTAATCTAATGGGTTGCTAGTGTGTTATTCATATATTTATTATCTCCTTCCTAGTTTTGTTTTCTCACACTTTCTAATTTTAGAATAACGAACCATAGATAACAATAGTTTTTTGCTCTTTAATCTATAAATCCAGTTCACTGATCTTTCTAAAAATAAGTAAACATCTCAGAGCCATGGTATCGTTGCTCTGTCAGGCTTCAAAAATTATGAGCAGCACTGAAATTGTTGCTTGAGATTTCTATTAGTGATTCCATAGTTGTAAGTGGTACCAGGATGATGATGATATATGATTACTACAATTAATTATAGAGGTGCATCAATTTCTTGATTGTGGGAGGATGGTAGTCATTTCTGATCCATTCTATGGGAGATGTTGCTATCATCACTGATATGTTAGTTCTGTGCTGACTGAGGAGCATAATTAGAGATTTTATTATTATTTTATTTATTACATTTAATTATTGAGGTGCATCAATTTCTTGATTGTGGGAGGGGCACGGTAGTCATTTCTGATCCATTCTATGGGAGATGTTGCTATCATCATTTGATATGTTAGTTCTGTGCTGGCTGAGGAGCATAATTAGAGATTTATTATTCTTTTATCTATTTTTTGAATAATTACACAAGATGTGCAACTTGTTTTTTCCAAAGTGTAAATGCTCATATATGTGTGATTCCAGCAAACACCCGACTAATTACACAAGATTTGTTTCCTGATTTTTTTTTCCTAAAGTATTTTTATTTCGAATCACAGATTAATCAACTACCTTCTATCTGAATGACTTATGGTATCTGTGAATCCACTCCACATGCATCGTTGACAAAGTGAAAGATTATCAATAGCGTGCAAGACCAGGTCGTAGTATCCAGTGTTGTAGTGTTCCTTTTTCTGCTATAACCTACGCACAGGTGATTGTATTTCTTGCAATAGAACAAGAATACTAGTTTTGCAGAGGTATATGACATGCTAGTCTCTTTTTAGTTTTTTTGTTCAGCTAACAGATTAATTATGCACCAGCCCATCAATATCTTTTTTCTTATATTATTGGGAATACTAATGGTTGCAAAGATAATTCTTTATTCTTTGTGAAACATTATACGCTAGTTATAGGAACAAATTTCTAGGCTGACACAGCACGAGATAATGTTTGAATGTACTCTCAAAGAGTTTTCTGTGCATACTTGGGTGCATGCTGTGGTCAGTATTGTGAATCCAGGTCCCAAAGCAATTAAATTTGTTAACAAAATTAAGGATCTTTACATTTTGAGCCAAAAACTGGATAGCAAGATAAATTGTTGCCTGCAGGAGATGATGACCCTTTTTCAAAACTTTTTGTTTCTGTTTCGCATTTTCATTCTGTTGCCAATTGACATGAGTAATGAAGCACACTGGAGCTGTCTCTACCATGATTCATATGTATTACATTCAAATTTACCTTGAATTATCATACATTTGATTCCTAGAAATAGTAATAATTTGTAATAATTTTTGGTAGAACACGCCTTTAACTTGAAATCTGTGGTGCATGTCAATTCTGATCTGTCATGGCTAGGGCTATCTCCATGTTGTGTCTGTCCACTAGTTTGGCACAAGGGATCTGACCCTAAGCATTTTTCTGCTCACCTCTAGGTGCTCATGGACCTCAATGAGCTTAGCTGTAACCATAGAGGTCAGCTTGAGCTAGGTATGTTTTCCTATTTTAGTTGGAAATTTATCTGCTTGTTGGGGAGAACTAGTAAAATGGTTCACATTCATGCAAAAAGCTATATTTTTGAGGTGCTCCTATTGTTGGATCATGCTTGTTATAGTCAAATTTTGATCCTTATTAAATCGTTAACCTATACTATCCCCAAATTTATCTTGTATTTAAAGCTTGGAATCCCTTATGGTTGCATTTTTGATGGACTATGCATTCCTTACAGATCATGCTCAACTTGAAGGTTCTGTACGCTTCTGTTGTGCAACATACTCGGTTGTTATAGTTTTGATTACGAGATAATGTCTTTGATAAGGTATGATGGAGGAAACATATAGTGTATTTTGTATCTTTTTTTAATAAACTAATATAGAATATTGTTTTCTTCTTGGAAAATCCACTTGGACGTCATAGAACCTGCTTTCATATGTGGATGTTCTATGATATTTTTCTGATGAAATTCAGTAGAGAAGATTATCACAGCTGCTTGACTATTAGTTAGCCGTGCTAGACCAGCTCCTTTGATGCTTGCAAATAGTGGAAAAACCTGCTCGTGTTCTCAGTCAACATGTCTATCAGTACCAAAGACGGTCACAAGTGAAGCTATCTTGACAATTTTTCAGCCGTGCTAATTAACTGAGAACACCTTCAGGTTTTCTGATTAGCTGTCAAATTACTGTGTTCCTTTGACTGTATTATGGATAGTTGTGTTTATTGCATCACAGAATTGTAAAATTCTTTACTCCCTGTGTGTTTCATGGCTTCTAGACTACTACTGCTTATGTGTTTTTCTTGTGGATCTGTTTTAGTACATGTCAATATGAGTGTTGAAGACTTGGTGTTATATTGTTCTTTTTCTGTTTAGGAGAAGATTTTTTTTGGATAAATAACTCCAAAATCCAACATATCTGACCTGCTTTTTATGTAAATATCTGTGATATTTTGCTCCGTCTTTGAATTATTTAACAAACTTCGTCCAGGTTTAAGAAACACCCTTGCATCATATGCAGATATGCAATGAACTCCAAATGTATGCAAGGTCGGATGAAACATGTGGTACAGCAAGCCATAGTTTCAGATTTCAATGAAGCTACTTCAGTTCAGCTCTGAATTGGTATATCCACTTGAGATTTGGATATAAAAATGTGGATTGGGTGGTACAGGTATGCCATTATGTTAAGCACTACTATTTTTCTTGTATGTTTTTCTCTTGATGTATCCTTTTCATCTCATTCGCATTTCACTTGCCCATAAAGCATTGATAATTTCATCCACTGAGTTGGCCATGCAGTTCGGTACAATATGCAACGAAAAACACTTATTTTCCTTTGTTGTGACAAATAAAAAATGCTTAAAGGATTGAAGGCATCCGTAATTAGAATATAGCCTCGTTGCTAGTTAAATTCCAAATCTTCATCAATTGGGCTCAATGCCTTCTTTTATGTATCTCAAGTCAGTATAACTACAGAAAGACAAAGAGGTGTTCAATCTGAGCAGGTTTTTTGGTAGAGCAGTTCATGTGCTTTTGTCCTTATTTGCACAATTTGTGGTACCCTATTGCTACTTTTACTAGCCACTAATATTGTGTGGTTGAGCTGTTGTTTTTAAAAGAGTTTGTGCTCAATCTTGCATGCACCTTATTATATCCTCTTACAAGCAGATTGGTTCATCTCTCCTACATTGATTTGCTCTTATGCTCTGTTTTTTGTTTCCATTAGGTTTGCTTTGATGCACAACCAACCTATATGTTTGTGGGCAATTTTTTTTATGGTTTCATGTGGATAGATTTTTATAGTAGTATGCTGGTGAACAAATGGATGCAAATATTTGTTGCTTTGTGGACTTACAGATGCAAGCTCATTTTGTTATTTATATGATATGTCTATTTGAATTAAACAGTTTTATCATAGAATTTAATTGAGTGGCAGAATACCAAAAGGATTACTACTAAATGATTGGTGTGCATACATAACTCTGTATGAAAATGGCAACTCGATTAAAACAGGTTATGTTTTCAGCCTTAAAATCTTTTGCTCCCATGAACCAATACATTATTTAGGCCCTACTGATTTCTCTGCTTGTGTTTACATGTGCTATTTGTGATCTGGCTACCATTGTAACTCATGAAACTATTTTTCCTCTTGAAATCTGTTCTGTATGATCTGAATAAATAATGTGCTGAAAAAATCAGTGGTTTAGGAGCAGTCTGATACTCTCTCATGCTATGTTGGAGCCACTCAATATAGGCCCTACTGTTTTCTCTGCTCTGTTTTTCCTTCTCACCTATGCAGTCTAGTGACATAAGGAGCGAATGGGACTGTCATGAGGCTCATGACACAGACCAGTGCTGTAATGTGCTGTAATCATGGTGTTGAATAGTCGATTTCCATTAGCTAGGTTCAGGGGAGTTTGTTGGGTGCATCTTCCGGTGTGCCCCCTTATATTGGTTGCCTTGCATGGCCTTCCAAGGCGAGCTCCATGTTAAAATTCAGTGGTGAGCTTATGTCTTTTTGTCGAGAAAGTTGTGATTAGCAAGGTCAGTTTTTCATTTCTGTTGGGAGTTTAACTCCCCGTAGGTTTTCAGGACTCTTTACACTAAGTACTTTCTAAACAACAAAAAAGCCTGCTATTCTAAGCACAAAACGTTTTTACCAGCCTTTGTTTGCATTAGTTTTTTTCATAATAATAGAGTTCTATATTCTGTTACTCTTTCATAAACCTCTCGGGCCCTATCCACAATTTTTGTTATTTGAAACATAGTTCTCACGGCAGTAAGGCGAAAGCACGACAATGAGATCACTTAGTGAACAAGACAGCTTCATTTTTACAACAATAGTTATTTTCTAGTTTCTGATCGAGAATCTCTTTTGTCCAAAGTTATATGTAGCCCAAAACATTCATTTTGAAACCACCTATCTATGCATGGCACTCTGTTTTTAATCATTGAAGTTCCCCTCTTTTGACAGGTGAAGCAAATGATGGTCTGGTCATTAGAGAGGGGCGAGAGAAGACGGGATGAATTTTTTTTTCTAGAATAAAGTAATGTAATTTGGCGTGAGTTGTTGGAACCCAATATTAATGATTTTGGGGAATAGCTTATACAGAGCTGCAAAACTATGTGTATTCAAAGTGCAAAGTGTATCGCAATCTTTCATGATACATTTCTTTAAAAAAAATTCCTGTGAAAAAAAAAAGGTTTATGGTCTCTGAGTCATAGGATTATAAATGTTTCTTGGACGTTCTCTCATTCTCAAAACTACCAGGCTAAAAGAAAATCAGCAGCAAGGAAATCCGTTGCAGGCAACAAAAATCGGAGTCAACCATGACACCAAGAAAATCTGTCGCAATCACACAAAAAAAAAAAGTCAACCATGACCCCACAGAACGGAACCAGGCCAAAATAGAAAAAGAATCGGCCGAAAATAGAAAAACCTCCACGCGCGGGCAGGACTAGTGGAGGGACTTACGCACGTCCAGGAGGGCTTCACTCGGGCTGGCGCAGCCGCGTTTGACGGCCTGCCGCACGGGGGCTCGGGTAGTGATTATTAATCACTACCCAGGGGACTACTTAGCGCCAGCCCTATATATATATATATATATATATATATATATATATATATATATATATATATATATATATATATATATATATATAATAATATTAAAGTGATGTATGAAATGGTTAAGAATGTTGTAAAAAGCTTTACTCTCTCATTTATGATCCTGATGAAAAAATGTGGATTTTCGAGTTCTCCTTTGGGTGTGCTCGACGGAACTGTGTGATTTATTGTGCTCACTTGGGTACTTAGTGTCTAATGGAAGACTAGTACTCTTGGGAGCGCATTAAGTCAGGCTGTTCTGCCACAGCCTGGGAGGACCCTAGACGGAAGGAGTGGCGACCTGAGGCCATGCCTACCAGAGAAATCCTAATGTTGGCAAGAACTCGGTCCCCGCTTAACCATCCAGATGCCCCTGATATTAGGTCCACTGACGAAGGCCTATCAAACATCTCGGCGGACGAAAGAACCCAAGAAGACGAAGGCGAAGATCAACGTCAAACAAGGCTGAAGAAGAACAAGCTAAGAAGTGGGCACCGAGATAGAGCGACAACACGCAAACAAGTCTGGAGCATATACCAAGCTGACCTACGGGAGTATGGAAGGCTGAAGTCTGAAAGAGAAGCTGAAGACAATCATCATACAACCCACGAGAAGATACAAGAGTTGATTGAACGCCTGAGGACTGCCCCGGACCTGAATGACGAGGAGAGGCTCATCAAGGAAGCGCTACAAAAAGCCTGTCGAGGAACCCGGCTAGATTCCGGCGATCGACACGCGTCGGCGAGGGGCAGCGGCGATGAGGGTGGCGTAGGGCGGTGGTGATGACAACGATTGGTGGCGGCGGGTGGCGTAGATTGATGACGATAGCGAGGTAGCGGAGAGCGAGAGGAAGGAAGGGGTGGCGTGGGCGGTGGAGGAGGCGGCGTGGGGCGGCGGCGCTTGCCGCGCCGGGAGGGCGGTGCGTCGGGCGGCGGTGGTGGCGCTGGCGCAGGGCGCTTGCCGGTGGTGGCGTGGCGGCGGCGGCGGGCGTAGGAGCGCGCCGGCGCGTCGCGGGAGAAGAGAGAGAGAGAGCCTAGAGCTGGAGAGCCGTTGGGAGTTACCCCTTTAATTTATTTCTTCTTAAGATTCAACCGACTACATGCCCCTTGTATTTATAGTCCGAGGGAGATTTGCATGCTAAGATAGATCTAGAGGTTTCCTTATAGATTGGAATTCCTCTTTTACAAGCAACCTATTTATTCCCTATTTTATTCCTATCTTTATTCCTTAAATATTCCTTACTTAATTGCGAAACAAGCGGCGTGGGCGTGTTTACGGCGGGACGATATGGCGGCGGGGCCGGGGAGGCGCCTTGGGCGCCCGGGGCCTTGGGCCCTAGGCGGCGGCGGTTCCCCCCTTGTTGGGCCCTATTCCGGCGATCTCTTTTTGGGTCATGACATTTCTCCCCCCTTTCGACAAATAAGCGTCCTCGCCCGTCGTTCTCGCGACCGTTGTCGTTGTTGATATGCCGGGGCGAAGATGGAGACATGACCTTTCTTTGGGCTGCGAGAACACCCAAAAGTACCTTTAATAAGGCCGTCGCGTAGTAGCGATGTTTGCCGAGGAAGACGATCTCCATTGCCGGGCGTCAAAGCCGCGTGCTCTGGTTGGAGCTTGATGGTTCCAGCCGATGCAAAGTAGGTTGTCGCCAATTCGTGTTGCCATTTGATGAAGGATGGGAGCCTCAGGGTAGTAGTGACGGCCGCCGAGGTAGCAAGGTTGATGTGGGTGGTATGTACCTCTTGTCGTCAGTCGGTGAAGCTCACAAGTCGAGGCTTGCGGGGAAGATGGAAGCGTCGTCTTGGGCGAGGTGGATCGCCGTTTTCTTCGTGTAGGGTGCCTCCCGGTGTATTGCAACCCACGGCTTGTTGGCGTAGTCGTCTTTGGATGTAGATGTCGTTGAGGAACAAGGGAGCAAAGTGGTATGGCTCGAGTCGCCCCTGCCGCCAAAGTCGCGTGAGTCGACGTCGCGATGGTTGTTGGTGTCGCCGTTGAAGGACGCCCCAAAACCGAGAGTGGGGCACCATGGTATGTTGTCTCCGTTCTCCGTGGCGCCTTGGTGATGCGGAGAGGAGCCAAAGAAAGAGGAGTGCCATTGTCGTCGGTTTGGCAAACCGTGGTACCGATGTTCTCGCTGGCGTGGGTGCGATGATGTCGCCTTTCTTTGGAGCCGCAGCTTGATTGATGGTGTTCTCCACCATTGTCGATGTCGGTGAATGTCCAAAGCGGTGTATTAGATCGTCGGCGAAGGTCGGCGAAAGAGCGGCACCGCCTCTCCTTGGTGGCGCTGGGGGGCGTCGATGTTCTCATCGGCCGTGGCGCCATGTGTAGAACGTCGTGGTTGCCAATGTCGAGGTTGGCCGCGAGGATGTTGTCATGGTTGATGCCCTTGTAGTTGTTGTCGATGGTAGGCATGGTGAAGACGTGGTCGACATCGGGGAGGAACGTCATTGGCGTTGGCATCCTTGAGGACGTCGTTGCCGTTCATGGCGCCATGGTAGCGCCCTTGTCATTGTCGATGTCGCCGATGCCGCAAGCATTGTGGCTAGCAAAGTTAATGGCGATGTCGGGATGTCGTTGGCCTTCGAGGGGTGTTGTTGTTCTCGTCGATGATGCCGGGGGTCGAAGATGTCTTGGTTGACGACGTCGGGCGACATCGTTGGAGCATGGGTGATAGAGGTAGAAGCTCCTTGTTGAATGGGATGGACTTGCCTGGTGATTGTGGAGCGTGTGATGTCCTGGGTCGGCGGTTGTTGGCGTTGTTGTTCATGTCGCCGTTGTTGTCCGAGGATGTCGTGGACGTCGGGGTTGAGATTGGCGACGTCGATCGCCGACGTCCAGCGACGTCGATCTTGACGCCGCGACGCCGTTGAGTCATCCTTGTTGGCACTCCAGATGTTCCCAATGTCAAAGATGTTGTTGGTAGTGACCGGGGGAACTTATCTCGCCCATTGTAGTAGCCGTGAGATGTTGGCCTAGTTGGGTAGGCTTTTCGCCGAATCACCGGTGGACGTCGGTGGTAGCCTCGGTTCGACCGATCCGGATAGCAACAACGGGGGGCGCCCATGGGGTGGGCGTGCCCTCGGTGCTCGCCGTGGGAGGGGACGACGTCGGCGGCCCTAGGAGACACCGTTGTTGTCGGTGGGCGTCCGTGGTAGTAGTGTCGCCGAGGGAGTCGCCCGGCCGCATGATCGCGAAGCTGCGGCGTTGCGCGGCGTGTCGTTGATGTTGGCGCCGCCGTAGGGGTTGTCGCCCTGGTGGTCGCCGTCGGGCCGGGTCGAGCTTCCCATGAGGGCGGTGAAGGTGGCTTGCATCTCCTCCCCAGACAAGCAAGCTCGCAGATCCCCATCCGAGCTCGGGCGATCTTGTGGCCGCCCATCCGATCTTGGCGTTGGTGGTGGTCGGCCGCCGGTGGTGGGAATCGCCCCGTCTCCGGATACCGGTTGCCGAACCCGGCTAGATTCCGGCGATCGGACACGCCGGGCGCGAACTTGACGGGCGATGAAGGTGACGAGGGCGGTGGTGATGACGACGATTGGCGGCGGGTGACGTGATTGATGGCGATAGCGAGGTAGCGAGAGAGAGGAAGGAAGGGGTGGCGTGGGCGGGTGGAGGAGGTGGCGTGGGGCGGCGGGCGCCGCCACGCCGGTGAGGGCGGCGCCGCGGCCGGGCGGTGGGGGCGCTGGGGCGCTACCGGTGGCGGCGTGGCGTGGCGGCGGCTGTAGGAGGCGGCGCGCGTGCGGAGAAGAGAGAGAGAGAGCCTAGAGCCGGAGAGCTGTTGGGAGTTACCCCTTTAATTTATTTCTTCTTAAGATTCAACCGACTACATGCCCCTTGTATTTATAGTTCGAGGGAGACTTGCATGCTAAGATAGATCTAGAGGTTTTTATAGATTGGAATTCCTCTTTTACAAGCAACCTATTTATTCCCTATTTTATTCCTATCTTTATTCCTTAAATATTCCTTACTTAATTGCGGCAACCGACGGCGTGGCGTGTTTTACGGATGATGATGGCGGGCGCCGCCAGGGGCGCGCGACGCTGGGGCCTTGGGCCCTAGGCGGCGGCGCGTTCCCCTTGTTGGGCCCTATTCCGCGATCTCTTTTTGGGTCATGACAAAGCCACCCGTGAAAGAGATCCTAGAACGCCACAGCCAAAGGCAAACAACTCCCACGCACAAGGAAGTCGGACCAACGTCTTGAAAGGTCGAGCATGCCGAGAATTCCGGGAATTCTAGGATTCCGCAGAGGGACAAATGGAAGAGACCGAGAGACCCCCGAGGTAGAGCCTTACCCCAAGACCAAGCCGACAAGAAGAAATCGTAGAATCAACATATCAACCTCGCGGCACCTCAATCAAAAAGAGGAAGAACCTTGGGAAGATTTGAAGAGAAGACGGCGGAGGCTATGACAGATTTCCATGCTTCGTAGAAAGATTGCGAGGAAGTCAAGCGCCGCCAAAGTTCAAACCTTCAAATCATTCAAAATACGATGGGAAAAACAGAGCCCAAACAATGGCTCAGAGTCTACTCGCAATCCATTGAGTTGGCTGGAGGAAACGATGACGCAAAGGCCGTCTTCTTTCCCATGGCTCTAGAAGCTCTACCACTCCAATGGTTCGACAAGATCGAAGAAGGCTCAATCGATAATGGGAGGATCTGCAGAAAAATATTTTGCAACAACTTCGCGGGAATCATCACCCATCCGATTACTCGGCCGAGCTAAAAGCCTCAAGCGTAAGCAAGGAGAAGCCCCGAGAGATTATTACCGAGATTTGGCGAGATGAGATCCCAAGTGCACGATATCACGGAAAGAGAAGTGATAGACGCCTTCGCAATGAAATCTTTTCAAGATGGCAATTCTCGACTTCTACAAAGACAACCCGAGGGCGAATGAACAATTCAAGCGGTATCGCTCGTAAGATGATCGGCGAAGAAAGAACCCGAGACCGCTTTCCGTGAGAGAAAGAACTCGAAGGCCCAAAGAAAGAGCGTAACAACTCTCAACGTAACAAGAAGCGTGGGCGGACAACACCGCCGCTACCGGGCGAGAGAAGCCAAAGAAGCCCTATAAGCGGTTCAACAACAACAACAACAACCATAGAGGCAATATCAAGCTAGAAGACCTGCCTTGCATATTTCACCACTCGAGCTCAAAGACACACTGGGAAGCCGCACGATATTCCAGGAAAAGTACAAGGGAGGAAACAGCTCTACTCAAAAATGGGTCAATCAAGAAGATAGAGGAGAAGCCAATGATGAGCCAAAGACCGGAGATTTTCGAGAAAGCAACGAGATCTCTAAACGTCATATTCTCTCGAGTTCCCGGATCAAAGAGCAAGAGACAAGACCGCCGATGTTTTACGATCGAGAGTCCCCCACGGGGTGAACCGGGCAGTTTGTTCGCCTTGATGAACCCGAGCCCGGCGGTTTGTTGCGCAAATTGACATTGAGAGCGGGGTTTTATATCGTTCGGGCCCTCAATCAAGGATCGAGTAAAGACCTTTACGCCCGGTCGGGCGTGAGCCTGCTTTTGATTGATGGGGTCACCAAGATCGCCGGCGAAGCTTCATACGCTTGGTCATGGCCAAGCTTGTGTCCTATAATTGCGCTCTGCGTTCCTACTCTCCTCTACGAGGTGTTCCTTGGCCGCCTTTTATAGTCTAAGGAGCCAAGGAACTTGCCACGGTCCTAGTCGGATACGAGGGGGTTGTCCCCGTAGAGGAACCAACACCCGAACTCCAAACAAGGTAACCTCGACTAGCGTTCTATCCTAGTTACAACGAAGTCACCGTAGCTATGCTTCCATTGCCTTACGAGTTGTTTGTGGCCGCAGGCTAGGATAGAACCCTCGCGAACAACTTCGGTGCAGTTCTTTGGTGATCCTATATCCACAAGCCCCCGAGCATCTCAAGGTCGAAGTCGTGAGAGCCGTCTTCGCTCTTCTCGGGTGAGGCCTTGATATGGTCTTCAAGATCATCTTACGGAGTGCAATTTTTGAAAAAGTGCACCCGTAGGGTGTAGCCCCGAAGCTTCTTGCTTTTTGGCACAAAGAGCCGGAAGGTCTTTGAGTTCTTCTCCTCCGTTTTTGAGTTCTTCTTGTTCTTTGGAGCTTTTCTTCCTTGAAAAGGAACCTTGTCCCGCAAGCCCCCGAGCATCTCGGGTTTGAGTCATGAGAGCCTTACGCTCTTCTCGGATGAAGGCTTTGATGTGGTCCTTGTGGTCTTAAATGCGACGTGCACTTTTGTTAAAAAAGTGCACCCGTAGGGTGTAGCCCCACGAGCTTCTTGCTTTTTGGCACAAAGAGCCGGAAGGTCTTTGAGTTCTTCTCCTCCGTCTTTGAGTTCTTCTCGTCGCCGGGAGCTCTTTGAAAAAAATCATGCCCCGGGTATCCTATAGCCCCCCGAGCATCTAAGAGTTCTTTTTGTAGATAGAGCTCTTAGAGGTTCTTCATGTTTCCCGGACATTTGACCGTTTCTCTTTTTCTGTGCCCTCACGGGAGTCACAGTGCGCTTTTACCGCGCTCCGTTTTTCGGGAAGCGTCTGTGCATGGCAGTCATTGCCATAAATTCCATGCTTTGCGTGATTTGAGGTGACCACTCCTTCTTTGCTGGTTGCCTCGTCTTCATGGACCTAGTCTATAGGCATGCTGATTCTGCCTATAAATATGTGCCGTCTAGCTTCGGTGAAAAAACCAGATCATCTTCTTCTTCGTATAGTCTCCTCTCCTTTGTAGAATAACTTCTTCAAGCTTCTGATCCATGGCGGTTGTGGTGAGCGAGCTGGACCAGCCCCCGGGCGTCGTCTTGAGCCTTCTGGGGTTCTTCTGCGAGTGAGGGATGTCTTGTGATTGGGAATAGTGGTAGGCTATTCCCGTGGTAGATCCAGGCCAGGGGAGTCTGAGGAGCAAGTGCGGGATGCCTTGTGATTTCTTTAAGATGATCTCCTCTCCTGGCTTGTGCTCAGACGGGTTCTTTCCACACCGTCTGGTCTTCTTTGGCTGGCTTGTTCCCTTAGTAGGATGAAGGGGGAAGCCGTGTCCATCGAGTTCTTCTCTTCCTGACGATCGGCGGGTACTCAGCCCGACATTTTCGTCAGTTTCGTCATTAATGGCTTCGAGCTCTTCAGGCTTGCTGTGGCTGGAGTTCTTCTGGAGTTCGTCGCTTCCGTGGGAACCTCCATTGCGCTGTTTGGCCTGTGTAGAGCTTGTAGGGCCTATTGGTCTTCTTTGTATCTTGTATTGAGTTGTTCTCCGCTTTGTAATGTATCTGATAATCAATAAAGAGTTCTTTCTTTACTGTCTCCTGCTATTCTTTCTGTCGTTGGGCTGTTGTGACGTTTGCCAGGGTTCTTCTCCTTTGATCAGATCGACTTGTTCTTGTCTTGTCTGCGCTTAGGGATGTTTCTGCGTTGCTTGTTGGCATCTTGAAGAGTTCTTTTCTTCTGCTGAGGGATCCGACCGTTGTGTCAGACTGTTGCACTGTTCCGCATAAAAAGGAGTGCCGTTGTCACTTCAAATTAATTTTTGAAGTTGTAAAGGCTCCCGTTACAGAGAGTTTTGTTCTGTAACGGGTGGGAAAAATCCCTCTCCATAAATACTTGGATATGGCCTTTTCTTTTCCTCTGCCTGCCATTTGCATCCGCGATTAGCAATCTTCTTTGCCCTAATCCTCTTGCGCCGCCACTGTTCCCTGCCGTCGCCGTTGCGCCCTTTGGTTTCTGCCGTCCTCATCGCCGTTCTTCCCTATGGCGAAAGGCTCTTCTTCCAAGAGTTCCAAGGGGAAGGTGGAGTTGGTCCCTGAGGTGGAGGCGGCCATGAAGATCTGGCCGGAGTCCACCGTCGTCGTCGAGGATCTCGAGGATTTGGAGCGGCGTCGGCTTCTTCCTCCTCAGAATTGTCCGGTTGGAATCTGCCGACCGGGCATCGCCTTCCTGCTCCTGGCCCTCTCGAGGTTGTCCTCTTTCTCTCCTTTGTTCAGGCGGGTCTCTGCTTGCCCGCTTCGGATTTCTTCCATGAGTTTCTGCAGTCTTATTCGATTGCTCTTTCTCATCTTGCCCCTAATGGGGTTCTTCTTCTTTCGATCTTCGTCCATGCCTGTGAGACTTTCATAGGCATCCCTCCTTCTTTGAAGCTCTTCCGCCTTCGTCATGGAGGTGATCTTTCTGCTCTTGGATGCGTTTCGATCCAGGCCCGTCAGGGCCAAAAAGGAGCATTTTTGATTATGAACTCCCTGATTCTGTTGCCGACTGGCGCTCTGGGTGGTTCTATGTGAACAACCCTCCTCCTGCCCTGATGGATCATGACTCGATGAGTCCTGTTGATCCTGAGACCCTGAAGGTCGACTCTCCTGATGAGTCGGAGGTTGCTGAGCTTGTCAACCGTGTCAAGATCTTGAAGCAGGGTGGTCTCAGTGGCCCTGGTATCTTTGCCAGTTTTCTTCGCCGTCGAGTTCAACCTTTGATGGCGAGGGAGAAACTTGGCTTCAAGTACTCTGGCCCTGAGGATCCTTCTCGTATTGGAGGCGATGCTTCTGAGTTGCCTGAGGCGGAGCTGATGGTATCCCTTCGCTCTTTGTTGAAGGATGTTCTGTTGACTCTGATTCGTGTTGTTGAATATTCTGCTGACAACCCTCCTCCAGCTGTGAGTTCTTTTGTTCTTTTTTGTCTGATATTTTTGCCTGTTAGGGTTCTTTTCTGACTCTTCTGATCCTTTTTCAGCATCTTGGCCGCAATTATTCTGATGCCGCTGTGGTGACCGTTGCTGCGATGCCTGCCGCTTCTGCTGGTCAAGGTGAGTCTGAAGCCCTTCCTGGCATGAGTATTGGGGGTTCTTCGTATGTTCCCTTTACTCCAGATCCGCGGGTACTTGCCCTTATAGGTCGCAAGCGATGGGAGCGTTCTGTTGAAGAGCCCGCTGTTTCTTCTGCTACCGTGACTCCCAAGAGGACTCGCTCTTCCACTTCTCAGGCTTCTTTGCAGGAGCCCACAGGTAATATTCTTATAGGTGAGGGGGTTGATCTTCTGTCAATCCCTCTCTTTTTTCCATATAAGCTGACCTGTTTCTCTGTTTTTTCCAGAGGGTGCTTCGCGTTTGCTTTTTGAGCATGCTGAAGAGCAAGTGGAGTCCCTTGCCCGAAATCCGTGAGTTCCTTTCTTGAATCTTGAGTACCGGGTTCTTTTTTGTCTTGTAGCCTTATTGTGGGTGTTTGCAGTTTGCCGTCTGTGCAGGCTGAGGCTTCTGAGGCTCCTGGCCAGGTTCCTCCTGTGGTGACGACCCTTGAAGTGAAACCTTCTTCTGCTGTTGGCTTGCCCCCTCGTCCTCGTCTTTCTTTCCAGTAAGTACTCTTGTTGCGAGTTCTTTACCCTTGTTGACTTTGAGGAGTTTTTATATTGTCGGGGTTGTTTTGCAGGCGTCCTTCTGTGAAGTTCTTTGAGGTTGTTTCTCCAAGTTCTTCTGAGCGACCTGCTGGTGGCCAGTCTTCTTCTTCGGCCTCCCTGTTAACACCGAAATTTGGTAAAGCCTGAATGACGAGTGGACCAGCATATAGTGATTCAGTAAGAGGTCATTCGGCTAGCGGTACTTGCATCTATGGTACTTTGTGGCATTCGGGAAGCCGCTACTATTCGGCTAGGGAGCCCAAGTCCAAAGGAAAGCTGAACGTGAGATGGTTCGGCAAGCGTAAGAGCTGCGAAGGAGGAAATCCAGGAGGAGTGCCCTTGTCACGTGCGGCTTCAAGACTCCGAGAAGACTTGGAGGACAATGTATCTTAGCTAGATATTTTTGTTATGTTTATTCGTAATTAGTTAGGACTCGTCAAAGCCCAGGGTATAAATATGAGACCCCCGGCAAACCGTAAAACAATCTACCCAAATCAAATACAACCAACCCGGCCCCGTGCCACCCTTCGAGTCCGCCGTGTCGCCGATCTATCTGCGGGGGATACATCGACGCGTCGACCTCCGTAAGTACAGGCAACCTTGTACCATGTCTAGTATTGTGCGGCGGATTTAGATTATGTTGCAAGTAGTCTTGTTACCATGCTTAGTATCGCGCGGGCGGATTTAGATTATGCATCTACTTGTATCTTGCATGTGTGAGTCTACCTATCGTTAGAGTCTAGTCCGGCAAGTCGTATCATGCGGTGGATTAGCTTGTTGCGGTGTATCATGCGGTGGATAGCTGTTAGGGACGAAAAAGGGTTTAGGACGATTAGTTTGGCAAGCCGTATCATGCGGTGGATTAGCTTGTTGCAGTGTATCATGCGGTGGATTGCTGTTAGGACTAATAGGAATAGATCCCTGGCTTTGCTTTAGATTAGGCTTCCATGTGCACTTTACTTGTCTATGCATACACGCCTCAATGAGTAATGAGTATTTATAGATCTATTTAGATGTATGCGTGCTCTTAGCTTATCATGGTTAGATTGTATCATGTGGTGGATTGATCTAGTTGTGGTAAGTGGTTTAGATCTTGCAAGTGGTATCATACGGTGGATTAGCTTGCAAGGGTTTAAACTTGACGGGTTTAGGAAGGCTAGACGTCACGACAGACTAGTTGGATGAAACCTATGCATGTGTCATTTAGATTAGGTTTATATTTATGAGTTACCTGCTTATGTTCCATGTTGTCAATTAATTCGATCTATGCAATAGAGCTTTACGTTGTCATATCATGATGATCGACTTTACTTGTTCAAACATGTCTTCTTATGATCATTCGACAACTGTTATTACATTACATCTTTGTGCATGCTTACCGAATGCATTCATTATATGTTGACAGATATAGCTCTCATAGCTATATGTCATTACATCCGCCTTAGAGCCATACATGCGAACTGTCTTGGTCACACCGTGGCATGTTCCGGATCTCACGCTTACCTCCTTGTCAATTAACAGGTCAAATTGACTGGCACGCCTTCGGATCAAGACACTCGGGCAGTCGAGTAAAGCCAGCTATTCCGGCTTGTCGGTGTGTGCGGCGCAAAGAGTCGATTTTTGTGCCAACACACTTTTTTGGCACGCCGGTGGGACAACTCAAGGTCAAGACAAGATGCCGAGGGAAGTCGACAAGAACAACGTCATCCCGCTCCAAGTGGGTGACTCCGGCCGATCGACCAGGAGACCATGGTGAGAGACATGTGCGAAGTCTTTGCACAGAAGTGCCTGTCATGCTTCTCCAAGAACAAGAGTGGCGCAATCTTCCGGAAAAAGATCTTCCCAAGATTGTGATGCCCGGTGATAAGGAATATGCTCAACAAGTTTCGATACGAAGAGGGGCGAGAAGGGAGATGAAGAACCGACTCTCAAGAAATTCGCCGGATGGAAGAAATTGTTGCACCGCCGTTGGGAGAGCAATGACTAATCACAACACGGCGTTCTTCAATACTTTCTACGACATCATGAAGGGCAGCTTTGGACCCGAGTTTGATAAGCACTTTGAAGAGCGGCTTGGTGAGCTTTCAGGGCCAAGATACGTACATGTGCCAAAGCCACCACCAAAGAAGGGAGCTACAAATCAAGAAGCTGGAGGGGAGAACAAAACACCAGAGAAACCAAGGGAATCCGGAGCCAAGACGTATGGAGAAGCGGCATTCGGTGCACCTGGGAATCCTCCAGCATACAACACTTACTCAATAGCTCCAATGGCCAGTGGGTTACAGAGAAATCCCTTTGGCCCTGGTTATGCAGAGTTCGCTGACTACTCCACTATTCATGCTATGCCAAATCCTGGGTATAGGCCTGCTAGACAATCATGACAGTTTCATGGATCTCAAGATACAAATGTGGATATACTCCTAGCGAGGATGGCCGATATGATGCAACACCAATTTGGGATTAAGCCCAAGAATCGTCCCTATGTGTATCAGTCACCATATCCTGATTGGTACAACAGAGTGGCGCTTCCTTCAAGACTAAAGCCTCCAACCGACTTGACCAAGTTCTCTGGACAAGACGATACTTCTACTACCGAACACATCAGTTGGTACCTGATCCAGTTGGGGGAGCTTGCCAATGATGAAGCGTGGAGGATCCGCTACTTCCCATCATCCCTTACAGGGCCGGCTTTCTCCTGGTTTGCCACGTTGTCGGCCAATTCTATTGGAACATGGTCTGAACCAGAGAATAAATTCCATTCATACTTCTTCAGTGGTTCCAATGAGAAAGAACTCGTCGACCTGATGGGGTTGACACAAAGGTACAACGAAACACCTCAAGAGTTCTTGCGCAGGTTCAGGGAAACCAAGAATTCCTGCTACTCTCTGAATTTGCCAGACCATCAGTTGCCGGCTGTAGCAGTACGTGGTATGCATCCAGCCATCAGGGAAAAGCTAGCCGGCATGGAGTTTGAAGACCTTGGACAACTCTCTAGGCGCTTGTCACTCATGGCCAATCAGTTCCAGAGCTTCAAGAGGGACACCCGTTTTTAGAAAGGGGGCAATGTGTCTTATGTGGCATATCAACACTTTCTGGAGGGAGGAGAAGATGAAGATTGTGGCCAAGAGGACATAGCAGCTGCCGAATTCGCTTGGGGCAAAGAGCCTGTCCAGGTTAACCAGCGTTGGATGAAGACACTCAAGGGGGCATATGACTTCGACGTCTCTAAGTCGGACAAGCTCTTTGAGTTCTTGGTCAAGGAAGGACGTATCAAGCTACCAGAGAATCATTCTATGAGACGTCCAAATTGGGTCAAGATTGGGAAGTACTGTGGCCTTCACGACATGAATACTCACAACATCAATGACTGCCGAATCTTCAGCAAAGATTCTCGAGGGCTATACAAATAGGTCTCCTAAAGTTCAATAACAACATGAAGGTGGACAAGGAGCCCTTCCCAGCGCATGGTTACCTTTGATACATGCATGGTGTCTGCCAGTGATCCTAAGGGCAAGAGCCCAATGAAAGTGCTGACTTCTGAAAGGGCAAAGCAAAGTGGTTTAGTTGACCCTAGTCGGCAAGTATCTGATGTAGAGCTCCAAGAGCATCGGGTTCGGTTTCTAAATAGCCGAACAGAGAAAGGAGAGACCTCCAAACCAAGGGTGACATCTCGTATACTGCTGAACAAATGGCAAAGACAGCAAGAGAAGCAGTATCGTAGGGATCAACAGCTTGCAAAAGAACAGCAGAGATACGAGAAGGAGATGTATCACCTGGAACAGGAGGAGTACATGAGAGAACGATAGGAGTCTCATTGGGACCGGCCCTTTTTTCGAACATTGCCGAAATGAAGGCTTGAAGTCGCTGCGCTAGAAATAATTACCCCAATGCAAAGTGAGCAATACCACGGGTACAGACAGGCACGAGTCAACCGCCATCCCATCCAAGAAAGACTGGGGGCACGTTCAAAGAGGATGATCGGCGTTTAAAAAATGAAGACAGTAAACCTCACGCCAGTAAGAGAATTGCATATCAAGCATGGGCTGATGTTGAGGATTTTGATAATGATCTGGACTCTCCTCAGGAATATGTGTGGCAAAAGGGACAGTGGTGCCCTCCTGGTTTGAGGAAGAGTCAGAAGAGAAGAGTTCAGCGCCTCAGGAACAGGGAGCTTAAAGAAGCAACAGCCGAACGCAAACAAGTATGGCGCCCAAAGAAGAAAACTCAGGAAGCCACTCATTCGGCAGAAGACTATTCGGCAAGTGCACGTTCGGCAGATGTTAGCATGGTTTTCTATATTCCGATAGAGTTTGTAGCTCCTACAGAAGAAGCCACCGTGGATCCAGAGGAAGAAGATGCTTACTCAGATGAAGAGGCCTATTCTGATTTTGATAATAAAGAGATGATTGATCTCCTAGGACAGTTGGCCCTCTCAAGACAAGGTGTATTCGACAGGCCTAGGAAGCACGACCATCTGAAGCCTCTTTACTTGAAGGGATTCGTTAATGGAAAACCTCTGACTCATATGTTCGTTGATGGGGGAGCTGCAATCAATATCATGCCATACACAACTTTTAGAAAGCTAGGGATGATGAAAGGTCCCTTGTGGTTATTGGTAATTGAGTGTCAGCGTGTAGGTGAACTAATATTGTGTGATTGAGATAATACACAGGAGATTAGTTCACATGTGATGATGCAATGAAGGAGCTTATTGCATATGAGACATGACATGGAGTCATGTAACCAAGGTGGTGAAGATCAAGGCAAGGCTTGGCTTGATGCCGGTTGCAAGTGTGAAGGGCAAGTCGAGGCTTTGAAGTCATGGACCGCGAGGCGGTGAAGCTTGGGCAAGACTTGGCGCCGACGGACCGACACAACGGTGAAGAGCAAGTGAGGTCAAGATCTATGGACCAAGAAGGTCATGTGATGATATGAAATGGATCATATCATTCTTGATCGTGTTGGTGCATGTGTTGCATCGGCTCTTGAAGATGGAGCGAAATGGAAATGCGCAAGGCAAAGGTATAACCTATAGGGCATTTCATTTTCGCCCGGTCATGAGGAGCTTACGTAGTTTATGACCGGGTTTAGGATAGATGGCCGTACTATCAAGAGGGGCAAACTTGTTTGCATATCGGTCATCTAGTGCCACTTGTGCGATCTAACTTTGCGTGTGTTAGGATCGAGTGGTGTGGTAAGAGCAAGAGAAAATCCTTTGAAAATGATTGTGAAAATGCTAACACACATGCACATGGTGATGTACACTTAGTGGTGTTGGCACATTTGCAAAGGAGAAGTTGTTTCGGTGTTTCTCGGACACTAGGACTGACTTTGGAGTGGAATACTGCTTTGATCCATTGAGCTTTGGATCAAGTAACCATGTGGGTTGTGTAGCCCTCTGAGTTAGCTTTCCATAGAGTCCAAGATCATCGAAAAACGGGTTCGGATGAAAGAGTTATGGACGTTTGATCGGGCATTGGTCGGGCTGTCAACATCGATGACGACGCCGAGACTAGCGTAGGGGACGCGTCCGCGCTGTTTGGGGGCTGTTTTGTACAGCGCTGGCGGCGTCCGGGCGGAGTAGAAAAAGCGTCCCGCGGGTCGATCGGTTTACACCCTCTCTGGACCGCGTCCGGGGCTGCGCCTGGCGCGTCCGGCGCAAGCGCCTGGCGCGTCCGGCGCTGTAGAAAAGCGCGCCAACGGCTAGTTGCTCGGGGGCTGTTTTGTACAGCGCCTGGCGCGTCCGGCGGTAGCGCCTGGCGCGTCCGGCGCAGTGCAAAAACTGAGGTTTCGTCCCCAACGGCTAGTTTCTCGGTTTGGGCTATTTATACATCACATACCCGACTTGTTTCGGGTGCTGAGCACACTTGAGCCTTGGTGGCTTGTGTTGTGGTGCTAGAGAGCCCTCCCACTCGCTTGTGAATGATAGTGTTCATCTAAATCAAAGTGAGGAGTGATTCTAGTGCATTCGCGTTGAGAGATCGCATTCGTGGCACTAGGTGTTCGTGTTGCAAGCCGGTGGTGCTTGTTTCTCTTGGAGGTTGCCACCTCCTGACGGCTTGGTGGCAAGAGACTTCTTGAAGCACGTAAGGAAGCTTGTGCGGTGCTCCGAAGAAGAGATTGTAAGAGGTTCGTGCTCACCTCGCGGGGATCGTGAAGAGCAACTCTAGTGGAGCGTGTCATTGAGCTACCACACTTGTGTGTGGGTTCACACGGTACCCTCCTCGAGGGATTGGCTAGAGGACTCACCTTTGTGTGAGGGACTCGATAGAGCTCCCAACTCGTGGGATTTGGCACCGGCCATTAAGCTTGAGAATCATCACCGGGTGATTCACCAAACCGTGGAACCACCATGGTGTCGGTCGACACAACGAGGACTAGGGGGAAGTTGGCAAGCTTCCCGAGACCTCGGTAAAAAATCACTGGTGTCATCTTGTGTCCACACTTCGCGGTGGTTTGCAATCTCTTCGTCTCAAGCTTTGTTCTTACATTCATATATACATTGTGCTTGTGCTTGAGTAGAGTAGTTGTAACTATCTAGCTTGTGTAGCTTGTTTAGTTACTTTGCTTAGCTTGTGTAGCTAGGTAATTTGAGCCTTTGGGTTAGGCGTGTGTTGCCTTGTCCATTGTGCATCTAGTGAGCTTAGGGGCTTTGTGCTTGTGCTTACTAGAATTGTGTAGGAGCTCTCACCCGTGCTTGAAAGTACTAGTGCCTTAGGTTTGTGTGACCTTGCATTAGAGTTGATTAGGAGCTCAAGCTAGGCTTGTCACCTCACTCTTCTTGTGTAGGATCTTTTGTGAGGTGATTTAGAGTCTTAGTTAGAGGGGTGAAGTCTTGGCTAGACCGATAAGTTTAATTCCGCATTTGTTTGGTTAGCCAGTGCGATTAGTTTTTAAAAGGGACTATTCACCCCCCTCTAGTCCCCATCTCGACCCTTCACGTGGTATCGGAGCCGTGGTCTCTCATTTAGTGGTCTTTACCGGCCGAGAGGATGGAAACTAGAGGGTTTAATGATGATTGTTTGAGTGACACATATATTTTTTTGATGGCACGCACTTTGCACCAGGTGGAAACACCATATGCTTGATCATTTTCGTGCCATGGGACCTAAAGTGTGGTGGGTTGTCAAAAGTGGTCTCACCTTCATGATGGACCATAAGAATCTCACCAAAGCTCAAAGGGATCTTTTTGAACTTGATTCAAGAGCTTTCTTGTATTTAATCAATTCTTTGAGTTTTGACGTGTTTGAGGAGGTGAACACTAGGGTGTCCACACATGTGTTGTGGGAGAACATCAAGCACACCTATGGCGATGCCTCCACATGGGACGATGGCAAGTACAAGGAGGATGAGGCGCCAAAGGTGGTGGTTCATGAGGATGATGAGCAACATTGCTCCACCTCATGGTCAAGTGAAGATGATGATCGAACTACCACAAGTTCACTTGACAAGGTTGATGAAGATGCCTCAAGTGATGCAAGTGATGATTCTACCTCAAGCACACTTGGTGGCAATGTTGATGGTTCATGCTTGGTTGATGATGCTACTACAAGTTCATCCACTACATCAACATATTGTCTCATGTCACAAGGTGACACCAAGGTATCAAATGACAATGTGATTGATCATGTTGATTCTTATGATGAGCTTGTTAGTAGACTTGCTAGCATGAGCATGTCTTTAAAAAAAGAGAAAGCTAAAACAATGAACTTGGAAAATGAAAACTCTTTTCTAAAAAAAACATGTGAACAACAAGAGCATCTACTTTATGTTACTACTTATTCACATGAAGTGCTAAAATTGGCTCATGAGGAACTTAGTGTTACTCATGATAACTTGGTACAAGACCATGCTTTTCTCACTAAGAAGTTTTCAAATGAAGAATCTAAAACTAGTGAGAGCTCATCACATGGGTCATTTGATCAATCACATATTTGTGCTAACCCTTGTGATGTAGGCAAAAAGCATGTATCCACCTCTTGCGATGATTTACTTGCTATGCCATGTTCTTCATATTTAGATGCTTGTTCTTCTTCTATGTCTTGTGAGACTAACCTTTTAAAGGAGAATGATGAGCTCAAAAAGAAAGTGAAGAATTTGAGCAACCGATTAGAGATGTGCTACAACTCCAAGGTCCTCTTCGAGAACATATTGAAGAATCCAAGAAGCCTACATGATAAGAGTGGTCTTGGGTTCATCAAGAAGAAGTTGACCAAAAGTGGGAGGAAAATAGCAAAGAAGGTCAAGAAGCAAGAAAAAGAGAAGCTATCTCATTTCATGTGCTATCAATGCCATGAAAAGGGACATCTTGCAAAGGCTTGTCCAAAAGAAGAAAAGCTCAAGTTGAAGCAACAAGAAAAGTCTCAACCTAAGCCCCAAGATCAAGTCAAGATCAACCATGAAGATGATGGTGACTTGATGAAGAAGAAGAAGAAAACAAGAAGGGGTGGAAGAGCTTATGCAAGGCATCCAACTCATATTCAAGATGCCAAGATAGTGAGCAAGAATCAAGTTGGGAAAAGAGACTTGGCTCACATCAAGTGCCATAAGTGTGATACATTAGGCCACCTAGCTTCGGGTTGCCCAAACAAGCTTGAGAAGAAGGCTCAAGCAAGCAAGATGAAGCAAGGCAATGAGAAGCATCAAATGAGCAAGAAAGAAAAGGCTCAACAAAAGAGAAGATGCTACTTATGCCGGGAAAGGGGACACATGGCCCATTCATGTCCCCTAGGTACTTCTAAGCCTATTTCAATTGATGATGATATTGTGCTTAGAAAGGATGACAATGGTACCTCCTTGGTTGCTATTGCAAAACATCCCGCTACTCATACTAAGGCCTTGCCTAAGTATGTTGCACCTAACTTGAGAGGACCCAAACTAGTTTGGGTACCATCAAAAAGTGGATGAATGTGTGTAGGTGCCATGGCATTGGAGGCTTGATTCAATAGAGTTCACATTGTTCATCATGTTATTGAGTCAAGTAATGAAGCCTAGAGCTATTATATCCCAATGCCAAGTCATGAAAAGTGAAGTCCAAGTGCTACAACATACAAGTGCAATAATCCTAGTTGTGGTGATTCATTGGAATTATTTGATGGCTTGCAAATACTTAAGTTGAAGCTTGCTATTTGATGATCATGAGCTATAAAGGTATACTTCTAGTTGATCACACATATTTGGGTGCATATGAGTTGATTGAATTGGATATATATGCATATGTTGCTTGCTATGAGAGGCTTGAATGGATTAAATGCTTAGTAGTCAAATTTGAGTTGGTTTGAATGGATATGATCATGAGATGACTCTTAGTATGTGATTTTAATGGATATATGTCTTGTGATTGTATTCAAACAAGTTAGCATCAAGTTTGATTCAAATTGATGAAGCATAGCTCAATTGCTTAAATCTGTCCACAAATGCAAAATCTGAGTGAGCTGTGATCTTAGCCATATTTGGATGATCAAATCTATTTGGAATGGCTTGAAATTTGATATGCATGCTCTATACTTATGATACAAGATGCTGTAAAAGTTTCATGATGATTGAACAAGGGATACTTAGTTTTGGAGTAGAACTTGTCAGCTATGTTGCAGCAGTTTTCAGCATGTAGTAGTGTGGAAAGGTGTGAAATCTGGTAGCAATCCATAAGGGCTATGGAGCTCAAATTTTTGTGGCTGCTAGATAACTTAGTGTTGCACATCTCCACCAAATTTCGTGGCATTTCAACATGTACATTGTGAGATATGGTTCATTCCTTGAGATGTACAAAATCTGCCAGAAAAGTAACAATTATTGGATTGATCAAGAGTCACTTTCATTGAAAGGTCCTCAAGTTGGAATCATATTGATAAGTGTTTGAGGCACCTAAATTTGGTTTTGAATTGAGTTAGAAGCATGACAAGAAATGAGTACAAAAAGGCCATTAATTTTGGGGGAGTGTACCTTGTACACATCTAGTACTCTACTTGAAGATCAAGACCAAGCTCAAGATGGAGAGCAAGTAATGAGTTCAAATGATCATTGGATATCTTTGGAAGAAAGAAAAGGACTTAAAGAAGAATCAAGTCTATTCATCATATCAAGTCCATCATGTGGATCAATCAACCAAAGTCAATTCAAGTGAGTATCAAGAATGGTTCTTGGAGAGAGGTCACTTCTCCCGTTGGAGGCATGCCGCCTACTGTAGGTAAACCGAGCACCGTGCTTGGATGGCTAACATGGAAGTGAGATTCTAGGAACTATTGGAGATGCTTAGTTGATGCATTCAAATGGGTTGATCTAGAGAAGCAAGCAACACCCAAATAGAGAGATGTTTCATGCAAAATTCAAATGGTTTTCTCTCTTGCAAGCAAAGAGCAAAAAGAAAGCAAGCCAACCACAACAAGAAGTGCATTTGATCATTAGTGGTTTTCATTTCATATGGGTGAAGCATGGAATTCAAATCGGTATATATTGTCTTCACCAAGCTATTGAATTGGACTTCATGATGCTAGTTGGAGAGCTAAATTGGAATCTAATGACTATCCTCTACTCCAACATAGCAAGGTGAAATTGCTTGACATATGCATTCATAATTTGCTAAGGACTTGCTAGTGCATATAGTCATACATAGTGATCATTCATGAAAATCAAATGTTTTCAATGCTTATATGGTACCACTATTGCTTGTATGCTTTATATGATCTAGTGGTAGCATATGACATTTTCATGAGCTAGTGAACCTATAGTATTTGATCTAGAGAATGAGCATTCAAGTACTTTAACTCAACATTGTCAAGATAACTCTTAGCATGAGGTGTGAAGAAGCTTGTCATTGGTTCAAACCGAGTTGGATTATTTTGTGCAAGTGATCTAGATCAAGTCAAAGACAAAGAAGCTCATGGAAACAATCTAGTTCAAGAATTGGTTGCAATTGACAAATCTTTTCAAGTGGCATCCACATTGCAAGATTCAAGACATGGCTAGATTATTACATCATCTATACACGTGGTAATTCCTTCACTTGATATCTTTCACGTGGTATTCAACTCAAGTAATGTCTAGTACATGAAATCGGTGGTTCCACGAGTGATCCTCAACCTTAAGTGATCAATTCAATTCAAGAAAGCAACCCTCACCAACAAGAGCTCAAATTGTGAAATGGGTTGACATATGCTTCGACATAGGGGGAGGTGCCCCACCTCAAGGTATCAAGGTCAAGGATCCTACTAGTGACCTACATGTGGCATTTCAAGGTGATCTTCAAAGCTATCACATGTGGTTGTTACAAGTGGTGTCATTCCAAACATATGGTGGTGTCCATAAAAAATGAAGACTCAACAATCAACCATCTATCCCTAGTCACAACCTTTGTATCAATAGAGGCATACCTTTTATGGAAATTGATGACAAAGGGGGAGAAATTGGACAAAGATATGTAAGTGTCTTTGGATATATGACAAAGGGGGATGAGAATATGGACATAGAGCAAGAGGGAGCAAGATTGAAGATTAGAAGAGGATCAACATTCTTGGACAAAAGAGAAGCACACAAGTTGGGGGAGCAAGCTCATGAACTTGATTGATTGCATTTGATATGTGCATATTCATGTGCTTGCTTGCATTTGCATAAGTTTTTAGATTCTATATGCAATGCTTGTGTGGTGTATGCTAGTCATAGAACTTGATTGATGATATTATAACTAGCATGCATAGGTTGTAGCTAGACATATATAGTTTTCATGTGGATCAAGTACTATTACATATAATGTTGATCTCATATGGTATCTTGAGTTTTGATGTATGTCTAGTTACATGGATGATGCTAAGGATGAACTTCAATTTGCAACTCCGATTGGTAATACGCTTCAAAGGTTTATCCTATACACCTTAGCATCACTTTGTAGTGTTAACCCTCCCAAAAATTTTTTATATTTATGTATGTGTGCAAACCTTGAATTCAAATCAATTGGGCACACATATAGGGGAGTTACCACTACCAAGTGTGAATTAATCTTCAATTCCATATCTTTGTAGTGTTGCCATCAATTACCAAAAAGGGGAGATTGAAAGGTCCCTTGTGGTTTTTAGTAATTGAGTGTCAACATTAGGTGAACTAATATTGTGTGATTGAGATAATACACAGGAGATTAGTTCACATGTGATGATGCAATGAAGGAGCTTATTGCATATGAGACATGACATGGAGTCATGTGACCAAGGTGGTGAAGATCAAGGCAAGGCTTGGCTTGATGGACCGGTTGCAAGTGTGAAGGGCAAGTCGAGGCTTTGAAGTCATGGACCGCGAGGCGGTGAAGCTTGGGCAAGACTTGGCGCCCGACGGACCGACCTGGTGGTGAAGAGCAAGTGAGGTCAAGATCGATGGACCAAGAAGGTCATGTGGTGATATGAAATGGATCATATCATTCTTGATCGTGTTGGTGCATGTGTTGCATCGGCACTTGAAGATGGAGCGAAATGGAAATGCGCAAGGCAAAGGTATAACCTATAGGGCATTTCATTTCGCCGGTCATGAGGAGCTTAGAGAAGTTTATGACTGGGTTTATGATAGATGGCCGTACTATCAAGAGGGGCAAACTTGTTTGCATATCGGTCATCTAGTGCCACTTGTGCGATCTAACTTTGCGATGTGTTAGGATCGAGTGGCGTGGTAAGAGCAAGAGAAAATCCTTTGAAAATGATTGTGAAAATGCTAACACACATGCACATGGTGATGTACACTTGGTGGTGTTGGCACATTTGCAAAGGAGAAGTTGTTTCGGTGTTTCTCGGACACTAAGACTGACTTTGGAGTGGAATACTGCTTTGATCCATTGAGCTTTGGATCAAGTAACCATGTGGGTTGTGTAGCCCTCTGAGTTAGCTTTCCATAGAGTCCAAGATCATCGAAAACGGAGTTCGGATGAAAGAGTTATGGACGTTTGATCGGGCGTTGGTCGGGCTGTCAACAGCGACGGACGCTGAGACTAGCGTAGGACGCGTCCGGCGCGGAGCGCCTGGCGCGTCCGGCGCTGTTTGGGGGCTGTTTTGTACAGCGCCTGGCGCGTCCGGCGCTGTAGAAAAAGCGTCCGGCGGGTCGATCGGTTTACACCCTCTCTGGACCGCGTCCGGGGCTGCGCCTGGCGCGTCCGGCGCTGTAGAAAAGCGCGCCAACGACTAGTTGCTCGGGGGCTGTTTTGTACAGCGCCTGGCGCGTCCGGCGCAGTGGAAAAACTGAGGTTTCGTCTCCAACGGCTAGTTTCTCGGTTTGGGCTATTTATACACCACATACCCGACTTGTTTCGGGTGCTGAGCACACTTGAGCCTTGGTGGCTTGTGTTGTGGTGCTAGAAAGCCCTCCCACTCACTTGTGAATGATAGTGTTCATCCAAATCAAAGTGAGGAGTGATTCTAGTGCATTCACGTTGAGAGATCGCATTCGTGGCACTAGGTGTTCGTGTTGCAAGCCGGTGGTGCTTGTTTCTCTTGAAGGTTGCCACCTCCTAGACGGCTTGGTGGCAAGAGACTTCGTGAAGCACGCAAGGAAGCTTGTGCGGTGCTCCGAAGAAGAGATTGTAAGAGGTTCGTGCTCACCTCGCGGGGATCGTGAAGAGCAACTCTAGTGGAGCGTGTCATTGAGCTACCACACTTGTGTGTGGGTTCACACGGTACCCTCTGAGGGATTGGCTAGAGGACTCACACTGTGTGAGGGACTCGATCGAGCTCCCAACTGTAGGATTTGGCACTGGCCATTAAGCTTGAGAATCATCACTAGGTGATTCGCCAAACCGTGGAACCACCAAGGTGTCAGTCGACACAACGAGGAGTAGGGGGAAGTTGGCAAGCTTCCCGAGACCTCGGTAAAAAATCACTGGTGTCATCTTGTGTCCACACTTCGCGGTGGTTTGCAATCTCTTCGTCTCAAGCTTTGTTCTTACATTCATATATACATTGTGCTTGTGCTTGAGTAGAGTAGTTGTAACTATCTAGCTTGTGTAGCTTGTTTAGTTACTTTGCTTAGCTTGTGTAGCTAGGTAATTTGAGCCTTTGGGTTAGGCGTGTGTTGCCTTGTCCATTGTGCATCTAGTGAGCTTAGGGGCTTTGTGCTTGTGCTTACTAGAATTGTGTAGGAGCTCACCCGTGCTTGAAAGTACTAGTGCTTAGGTTTGTGTGACCTTGCATTAGAGTTGATTAGGAGCTCAAGCTAGGCTTGTCACCTCACTCTTCTTGTGTAGGATCTTTTGTGCGGTGATTTAGAGTCTTAGTTAGAGGGGTGAAGTCTTGGCTAGACCGATAAGTTTAATTCCGCATTTGTTCGGTTAGCCAGTGCGATTAGTTTTTAAAAGGGACTATTCACCCCCCCTCTAGTCCCCATCTCGACCCTTCAGATGACCAAGGAAGATTTGCTAAAAATAGACATCGTGCTCAGAGACTTTGCTGGCAATCCTTCGGATACCCATGGAGCCGTTCACGTTGAGTTGATGATCGGTTCGAAGACTTTGATCACAACCTTCTTTGTGGTCGATAGTAAGGGGTCCTACAGCTTACTACTTGGAAGGGATTGGATCCATGCTAACTGTTGTGTTCCATCCACCATGCATCAAGTCCTTATCCAGTGGAATGGTGATGACGTCGAGATAGTACAAGCTGACGATTCGGTAAGCATTGCTGCTACCGAACCATCGTTCTGGGAGTATGAAGGCGTGGAATGCTTTTCAGGAAGAGAATGGGAAGAAGGTCCCGTCCGAGACTGCGTTACAAAGACCAACAAACCGATCGAGATAGTCGGCTCTCATAGTAATTTCTAAGGACAATTGAAAGATTTCATGTCGGCCTTGAAGGATCAATTATTACAAATGTGATCGGCCGACATGAAGAATTCAGTAGTTTTGAGCAAAGAATTTGTTTTATTCATAAAATAGCCGATGAATAAATCATCGCCTTTAGCAGAAAAAAATACTCCATAAAGTAAATGGGAGGATAGCCGGCATAGTATGTTATGTCGCCTTTAGTGCAAAAAATACAAAAAACGTTCAATGGAGCATAAAGGCAGAAGTACGATCAATTGACAGGGAAAGTAAGGTTGCAGTTAGATATCAACTACAAAGTGTCAATTCAGAGCTTGGGACCATAGGGTAAAGTAGACAGAAAAGTTTCCATAAGGTTACATGTTCAGAAAAGCTTTCATATCAGAAATAACTGAAGCCTGGATGCTGCTTGCTTCAGTCAAGGCCTTCTGATCGTCCTCTTCGAGAATTAACAGATTGGAGACTTTGGCTTTGAATCTCTGATGCTCTTCATGATTCTCCTTAATTGTTGCTTTAGCTGTGCTCAGGGACTCTGGAAGACCAGCTATTTTACTCTTCTTTTCTTCAATTGATTTGATCAAAGCTGCTAGCTGTTCTTCAAGCAAGACTTTCTTCTTCTCTTCATCATCCAACTCAGGTTTCAGTTGGTTCAGAAGGTCTTTTTCAGACTTGAACTTGGAATGCAGTTCTGCAGTATTCTTCTTCATGGATTCCATGGCAACCAGTAATGATGATTTCAGAGTGGAATGCTCATTAGCCAGTCTGATAGCAGTGATGTGTTGGTCTAAATGAAGAATGTGATTCATGGCCGGTTTCAAAGGAATTGGGATTTCCTGATCAAAGAGTTCGGCCAGTTCTTTTATCCTAGGAGCATTTTGGACCAGAGTACCCACATCACCATTAAGAAGAGAGAGGATCTCCTTGAGCCTTGTTTGGTTGTCTTCAGAAAGACTCTGCCGGGGATGTAGCTTCTTCTCCTTGCTCAAGCGTATCCTTAAGGAAGAAAGACATGCTTGGTGCTGGTTCATCTTCACCCTGAAAGGAAGGAGAGAAAAGAAAGTGTCAAAACAGCCAGGAAAGACTCTTTATTTTAGAAACTGTACATTTGAGGAAAGAAAAACACCTGCTCCATGTGTTGATGAATAGGAGAAGGTTGGGGAAGTTCATTCACATTGGGGGGGAGGAGGAGATTTATCACCCTTCAAACGACTATCTTCAGAAAGATGAACTCAAATTAATGGGAGTTTGTTGAGTGGGATTAGTCTCGATTTCTTGATTGAGCCTCATCATCTCGAGAAGAGGCATCGGCAGAGGATTCCGATTCTTCGTGGTTGGTGTTGATAGGCTCAGCATCTTGGTTTCCTTTCTCTCCCATGGATTGGGTTTTCTCAGAAGAATTTGGCTCACCTTCAAAGGATTTTGCTGTCAGATTAGCAATAATTTTGTCTGTTTCAAGCACAGAGAAGGCCAGAATGAACAATTTTGATATTTTTGGCCAAGAAAATAGAGAACAGAGGTATATACAGATTACCAATCTTTTGTAAGTCTTTTGAGTCTCCGGATTCTCGAAGAAGGGAGGAACATCATCATGCATCCATGCAAAGATTTTGAACCGAACCAATGCGGTTTGTTGAAAATAAAACAGAGGCAAGGATTCATTGTTGAAAAGCATATAAAGGGTAACAAACCTTGGAAACTTGCTTGGTTCTCGGGAGACCTTTTCTTCTTGGAGTTTTGAGGGTCATTAACCAAGTTGAGTGGAAACTTTTCTTTTTCTTCATGTCTTCTAGTTTCTCCTCAAGAAAGACCATGTATGTGTTCATGAAAGTCTTCATAGTCAATCCCTCATCACCTAGAGCTGGGCGAGGTCCAGCCCGGTAATACTGAATTTCTCTTGAAGGAGGAGTTGGCTCAATCTCCTGCCAAAGGGGTCAGGTTTGAGAAAGGAAAGGAAAGCAAGGAGGAAGTTGGGGAAAAGATAACCACCTCGCTGTCAGTAGCAAACTCCGGCAAGAGTGCTTGGCAAAGAGGATGAACCAATGTATTGAAGACATGAGTGTGCAATTCCTCCCACCAAGACCGGAATGAAGGGTGTGCAACATCAATCAGAACAAAAGGGTTAGGCCTGTATTCTGGCAAGTCTTTTCCTAAACTAAAAATCTTTTCAGCTTGTAGAGATTCAGTCACAATTTCCCTTGGCTTGATGGCCCTGGAAAAGAATAGCCTTGGGGGCAATTGACCACATCCCAATTGTCTTGCTGCCATATTTGGGTTGTAGAATTCATAAGTAGGTTTCACTAGCCTTCCATTGTGAAACTCTGCAGGCAAGATACATGGTTTGATGATTGCATTGAAGATCTCTGTCGATAAATTATCATCACAGCCAAGATCATAGTTGAATTTGCAAGGGAAAATGAAGTCTTCACACTCTTTGTAAGGAAACCAGAGGACTTCTTCGAAGCCCTTATAAAAGATTTTGAAGAATTGGCCAATATTCTTGTTGATAGTGATAGCGGTCACAGCCTCTCCATAAGTTTGACAAAGCTTTGGTTGTTGCTTCTTCATCCTCGGATAGTTAATCAAGGGAAGGCGAGGGTATGCAAATATACTCGACTAGTTTATGCATGTACAATGCAACCCGCACGTTGGACTAGCCACCAAGGACCATTCACACAGAAATCCCTTTCTTCTCAAACATTTGGATGGTAGTCTGATGCAAAGATATGGTAAGTTGCACCCATGAGATACTTACCAAGAGCAATTGTCTTGTTGACTGCCAGATCTTCAGCCATGACTATGTGGTTCAGCACAGGTTCGTTGGATTTGCCGCAAAACACAAACCTGCATAGCCAGAAGTTCAGAAAAGCTTTGTATTCCTTGTCGGCAATTGGACCATCTTTCATGTAAGACTTCGATATGCTTTGTCCAATGGTCGGCAGTTTTGATAGCCGTTTGATAACCGCCATACTTGATATTTCCAAGGATGTACTTCTTCGGTAATGTTCAAACCGGTCATCATAAATACATCGCCAAGGTGACGGTCATTGGGCCATGACCAGAGATGAAAGAATTAGTGGCATTCGACCAAAAAGTGAGCTGCTGCCATCAATAAATCTTCATTCTTGGGGGTGTTGGACGAGGACAACTCAAACACCGAGATATATCTTGAGCATCCCAATTTACGCTCCTAGACTTGGGCGATGAGACTTCGCTTGTCCCAATTGCGCCATCCAAATGATTGGAGGGAATGGCCAGGTCTTGAACGTCTTCTTCCACTGTTTCTTTGAGGAGACGCCGAACTTGAAGGAAATCCTCGACTCTCTTTCTTGATGAATTCAAGCGGATCGAGCTACCTTTGGGGCCTAGAAAGTAAATGTCCAGGTTGGCCTCGGTTGGGATCGACCGGTCTTCGTTCTCCTTTGAAGAAATGAGTGGGCACATATGAGAATTCGAAATCAGAAGTCATTGCCAAATTAACAACGGGGACATAAAGATTACCTCTATAACCAGGCTGAAGGGATCCATAGAGGGGTTTGAATCGAGGTCTGGCGGTGATCTAGGGTTTCGGATTTTCCGAGCAAGGACAGTTGAGCGATGAACTGAAGAACAGTACCAGTTTGAGCAAGGAGAGGGCAGATTAGTCAATTTTGCGGCAAAGGAATATCTTTACCCCAAAATTGAGGGGGCATATGTTAACACCGAAATTTGGTAAAGCCTGAATGACGAGTGGACCAATATATAGTGATTCGGTAAGAGGTCATTCGGCTAGCGGTACTGCATCTATGGTACTGTGGCATTCGGGAAGCCACTACTATTCGGCTAGGGAGCCCAAGTCCAAAGGAAAGCTGAACTTGAGATGGTTCGGCAAGCGTAAGAGCTGCGAAGGAGGAAATCTAGGAGGAGTGCCCTTGTCACGTGCGGCTTCAAGACTCCGAGAAGACTTGGAGGACAATGTATCTTAGCTAGATATTTTTGTTATGTTTATTCATAATTAGTTAGGACTCACAAAGCCCGGGTATAAATAATATGAGACCCCGGCGGTACCGTAAAACAATCTACCCAAATCAAATACAACCAACCCGGCTCCGTGCCACCGGCTCCATGCCACCCTTCGAGTCCAATCGTGTCGTCGATCTACTACGAGGGGATACATCGACGCGTCGACCTCCGTAAGTACCGGCAACCTTGTACCATGTCTAGTATCGTCGCGGCGGATTTAGATTATGTTGCAAGTAGTCTTGTTACCATGCTTAGTATCGTCTTGCGCTTAATTTAGGCTATGGAGCAAGAGGGTTCTTTGTTAGATCATGAGTCGTGCGGCAGACTAAGGTCTAGCTTGGAGCTAGTTATCGGCTTCATCGGATTTGGCAATTCGGTGAATTCATTAAGTTACCAAGTGGTGCATGCTTTCTCTTATTTATTATCTTCATTATGATTGCACACACTTTTTGCCCAATTTAGATTGATGTGGCTCGGCTTTATCTTTTGTTAGATCTAGATGTCATCAAGGCTTTCAATATTCATCTTAGTTTGTCATTAGATCTATTTGTTTATCATAGCCGAGCTTAGATCAATCTAAGTTGTTACATGTTGTGGGTTCGTACATGTTTAGTCATGAGTCGTGCGGCAGGCTAAGGTTTTGCGTGTGAGTTCCTTCTTCATGGACCCTGATTCGGCAAGCTTGCCAAATACAGTTATGCATCTACTTGTATCTTGCATGTGTGAGTCTACCTATCATTAGAGTCTAGTCTGGCAAGCAGTATCATGAGGTGGATTAGCTTGTTGCGGTGTATCATCGCGGTGGATAGCTGTTAGGACGAAAAGGGTTTAGGATGAAAAGGGTTTAGGACGATTAGTCTGGCAAGCCGTATCATGCGGTGGATTAGCTTGTTGCAGTGTATCATGCGGTGGATTGCTGTTAGGACTAATAGGAATAGATCCTTGGCTTTGCTTTAGATTAGGCTTGCATGTGCACTTTACTTGTCTATGCATACACGCCTCAATGAGTAATGAGTATTTATAGATCTATTTAGATGTATGCGTGCTTTTAGCTTACCATGGTTAGATTGTATCATGCGGTGGATTGATCTAGTTGTGGTAAGTGGTTTAGATCTGTAGCAAGTGGTATCATGCAGTGGATTAGCTTGCAAGGGTTTAAGCTTGACGGGTTTAGGAAGGCTAGACGTGCGGCAGACTAGTTGGATGAAACCTATGCATGTGTCATTTAGATTAGGTTTATATTTATGAGTTACCTGCTTATGTTCCATGTTGTCAATTAATTCGATCTATGCAATAGAGCTTTACGATGTCATATCATGATGATCGACTTTACTTGTTCAAACATGTCTTCTTATGATCATTCGGCAACTGTTATTACATTACATCTTTGAGCATGCTTACCGAATGCATTCATTATATGCTGACAGATAGCTCTCATAGCTATATGTCATTCCATCTGGCCGTAGAGCCATACATGCGGAACTGTCTTGGTCACACCAGGCATGTTCGAATCTCACGTTTACCTCCTTGTCAATTAACAGGTCAAATTGGCTGGCACGCCTTCGGATCAAGACACTCGGGCAGTCGAGTAAAGCCAGCTATTCCGGCTTGTCGGTGTGTGCGGTGCAAGAGTCAGATTTTGTGCCAACACTCCCCTGCTCGTGGAGTTGCTATTGATCCTCCTCAGGATCCTTCTCTTTATGATCCGAGGGCTCTTCTTGACTCCGTGATTTCTGAGTTTGATCGGCTTCTCGGGTTCTTTGAGTACATGCGAGGCGTTCCACTACCCGAGGCGCCTTTTACGCTTTTGATCGGCGTTCGGGTATGCGTCGGGTTCTTTTCTTGATTTTTCTCTTTTTTTCTTTTGAGATGTGTCCCGACCACGACTTGTCTTTGTTTGCGCCCTTTGTGCGAGATCTCCCGTCTTCCGCCTACGCTCAAGAATGTGACTCCTTGCGGGCAGAGGTTGTTCGTCTTTAGGGGGTTGAACGAGATCTTCGTGCTAAACTCCAGGACTCCCGTGCTACCATCGATGGGTTGACCGAGTCTTATGCCAAGGTCACTCAGGAAGTTGAAGGTATGTTTCTTCCTTTGCTTATTTCTTTGAGCCGTGTTCGATTTTGCCAAGGCTTCTCTTGACTTGTCCGTTTCTTGGCTTCGAACCGGGTGACCAAGGCCGTCGTCGAGACCACTATTGGTGGGCCGTTAGCTGAGCTTCGTTGGAGAGAGATGCTCACCGCTCTTCTCACGGTTCTCTCGATCTCTGGCGTTACGGTTCCCTCTGTTGGAAGTTATTCGTCTCCCCGAGGATCATGGTGTGTCCTGGGGGGAGTTTCTTCCCAGGGTTCCCGAGCGTTTCCGTTTCTTTGTTGGGGATGCTGCCGGGAGGCTCTTGAAGAGCTCGCTTTTCTACTTTCATCACCTTGTGCCGGAGCTGCCCATCGCTGCTGTTGTGGATGGGTTTGCTTCTGATGAGCATCTTAAGATAATGGAGGAAGAGCGCCTTGAGGTGGATGCGGCTATGACCACCCTTCTTTGGTACCATTGATCTTGATCCGCTCGGAAGAGGTGCCGGATTTTTGATGCGGCTTTGAGTGCCTTGATGGTGGCTTCATCCGCCTTGTAAATGAACAATTTGTTCTTTGGTGGCCCGTTGGTTGTAGGCCTTTGAACACTTTTTGCCTTGTCTACGCCTTCGTGCGATTTTAAGTATTTCGATGCGCCTTCGTGCGGCTTGTCTCATTTGTAGTAGTCATCCCAAGTTGTTCTCCTCGGGCGATTTTGTTGAGATTGCGCCTTTAGACACTATGTAAAAAAAGGCCTCTACATCCGCGTTGAGGGCTTCTACAAGCCGCCCTTAGCGTCACGCCGCCCATTAGGTCTCTAAATGTCGACTTCTGCACTGTTCCGTAGCGAATGTCTCGCAAAATGTGCTTTATCTGACCGCACGGATTTCATGTGTCTCAAAACTTCCCGCCTGTAGTGAGCCCTTGTTAAGCACACGCCGCCGGGAACGCCCGTGTCCCGGGGTTTTGCTCGACCGTGGTCTACGCATCTACCGACATAATTGTCTAAGATGCGATCGCACCTTTGGAAACGGCCATGTACCCGCGGCATCGCAGAATCGACCGCCGCATCCAAAAGTAGTGACGCACGGCCGCGGTATGCGATTGTACCGCCAATATGCGTATCGCCAGAACAAGAAGGCGCCTGCGTACCGCTAACGCACACGATGCACGCTTGTATGCATCGCGCGCCTCTTAATCGTTATCCATTCACGTACACCTAATCACTATAAGGGTCCTAAACCGTTATTCAAATACGGACCGTGTGGAACGCAAATGACGCGATATCTTCGTGCTTACGGCACGCTTTGGGTACACGTGTCAGGTCAGCCCATGAGAGCTACGCACGCAGCTTAGATCTCTCGACCAGAACTACACTCCAATTCACGTATTAACTTGTTTTGTACTACCGCCTCAGGAAACTTAATGCACTTTTAGACGCTTCCGTAGGTCGCTTCGACCAGAATCGCATGAGAACTACAATCGCATGTTTAAAACGATCGTCCGCAATGTGTCCCGCGGATACGACGGTTGTTTACAACAGTGTCGAAGAAACAACACCACGAAGCTACAAACGCATTTTAGTAAGCTCGCCCGCGTTCCTTTCCAGCTATTACAGACGTTCTTTTGTAACCACGCTCGTGGATTTAGTCATTTTTACGTATCGAATCGCTTTGATTCTCGCACCGCATCAGAACATTATGTATTTTCGCACTTTGTTCGGTGTTTACAGACGCTTCTTGATTCTGCGACGCACATTTAGTACGAAACCTACAAAGCGCCAAGATCGCCACTGCGGTCCGTACAGATAACGAATCGTTTCAAATATCGCGACGAAATTGAAAATGGTAGACACCGGCAAACACAAATAATACTGGATGCAATGTGTCCGATCACAAACAAATGGCGAAGGCAGCAGCATTGCAAATTCAGTGTATCTCGATTGTTCACACAGATGTACGGGTTCTTTAGGGCACGCCCGCAGATTGTTCACAACACAAATAACACAGTTCACATGCATGTATCTAGCTTTGATCGTCATGCGGCAAAGAGAAACAAGAATACGTTCACATGCATGTATCCACCGATCGTCATGCGGCAAAGGGAAACGAATCAACTCACGGTTTACTTAAACGAAATGCTCGCCTTCGTGGGCTGATGACATGTTCCATAAGAAACTTGGCCATCTTCTCTCTAATATCCTCCAAATTGATGGAATCTCCCGTCAAGTCAAAAATCCTAATACAAAGAAAGGTAGGCGTAAGTGTTTGTGTACACATGGTCTATATTGCCAAACAAAGGTAGGCACAAGATGGAGCCGCACTTCCGAGTTACCTCGTGGCGATCCAAATGAACTTGTTTCATCGCGGCCATCAAGTGGTGCACCGTGTAGTGTCTTGTTATCGGTTTGCAAATGTGCAATTTAATCATATGAAGAAATTCTCGATAAATCTCAAAGGCCCAATATCTCGTGTTCCCAATATCTACAAACATGTATTCTCAAAAAAAAAAAAATCTACAAACATACAAGATCCTGAAGTTTACCTTCTTTTTATGAGATGGGTTTAAGGTAGTGTTGGAGTCCAATAAAGTAGTTATGTCTAAGCATGGACAATTTATTGGTGAAGGCTATGGTTGCGAGGTTTGTTTAAGCCTAAGTTTGACGTATTTTTTTTGTAATAAGTCGCTGAATCAGATTTGTGACACAATTAATGATAATTCGAAAGTGTTTGGCATTCTCGTTTACTGTCATGTGAAGTTTGATGTCACATCTATCTAGCTTGCGATTAATTCTAGATGTGAATTTTGGTGAGCTTGCGCTTAATTCTAGATTTCACCATTACCAAAGGTTCTAAGTGTCATAATTGTGTGCAATCTAAGCAACCTCTAAAAGCCTCACAAGGCAAAGTGGAGGAGAGGCTCTTGGCACCTCTAGAACTCATACATTCTGATCTATGTGAGATGAATGGTGTGTGCAAAGAGATATTTCATGCCATTAATTGATGATGCTTCTAGATTTTGCTATATTTACTTGTGAAAACTAAAGATGAGGCATTATTAGACTACTTTAAAATCTTTAAGGCTGAAGTTAAAAATTAACTAGAAAGAAAGAAAAAAAAATTAACCAACATGTCTTGTTATCACTTTATCAGTTTGCAACGAACTTTGCAAACATATGAAACACATGCTAGAATTTATATATGATGAATAGTTCCTCTAAAATTCATATGAAGAAATTCGATAAATCTCAAAGGCCCAATATCTGCAAACATACAAAGAGATCTGAAGTTTACCTTGTTTTAAGAGATGGGTTTAAGGTAGTGTTGGAGTCCAATAAAGTAGTTATGTCTAAGCATGGACAATTTATTGGTGAAGGCTATGGTTCTTGCGGAGGTTTGTTTAAGCCTAAGTTTGGCGATTTTTGTAATAAATCGCTGAATCGATTTGTGACACAATTAATGATAATTCGAGTGTTTGGCATTCTCGTTTGTGTCATGTGAAGTTTGGTGTCACATCTATCTAGCTTGCGCTTAATTCTAGATGTGAATTTTGGTGAGCTTGTAGTTAATTCTAGATTTTACCATTACCAAAGGTTCTAAGTGTCATAATTGTGTGCAATCTAAGCAACCTCGAAAGCCTCACAAGGTAGTGGAGGAGTGGCTCTTGGCACCTCTAGAACTCATACATTCTGATCTATGTGAGATGAATGGTGTGTGCAAAGAGATATTTCATGTCATTAATTGATGATGCTTCTAGATTTTGCTATATTTACTTGCTGAAAACTAAAAGATGAGGCATTATTAGACTACTTTAAAATCTTTAAGGATGAAGTTGAAAATTAACTAGAAAGAAAGAAAAATTAACCAACATGTCTTGTTATCACTTTATCGGTTTGCAACGAACCTTTGCAAACATATGAAACACATGCTAGAATTTATATATGATGAATAGTTCCCATTTAATCTGAAGTTTTCGGTGTCACAACTATCTAGCTTGGTAGTGCAATTTTAGATGTGAATTTTGGTGAGCTCTAGCGATTGGGCTAGATTTCACCATTACCAAAGGTTCTGTAAGTCTCATAATTGTGTGCAACACTCTAAGCAACCTCCAAAGCCTCACAAGGCAAATGGAGAGACTCTCTTACCTCTAGAACTCATAACATTCTATAGTCAAGCAAGCTTATGAATGGTGTGTGGAAAGAGATATTTCATGTCATTAATCGATGATGTTTAGATTTTGCTATATTTACTTGCCGAAAAACTAAAGATGAGGCATTATTAGACTACTTTAAAAATCTTTAAGGCTTGAAAATTAACTAGAAAGAAAAGAAAAATTAACCAACATGTCTTGTTATCACTTTTCTACCAAGGTACATTTAACATATGAAAACACATGCTAGAATTTATATATGATGAATAGCTCTAAAATTCATATGAAGAAATTATGATAAATCTTCAAAAATTAATATACCACAAAATAGATAAAACGTGTGCCTTCCCACTATGGACTTTCATTATTGTTGGGTTTATGAGTAAAAAGGTGCGAGGTGGACAAATCAATTAGTATCATACTTTAGTTGATGTGGAGGTAGGGAGTTTTTCCTCCCTATATATTGTACCAAACTTTTCTTAATGGAGATTGGACACAATACCACAACTATAATTGGGAGTTTCAATTGAAAAATTGTAAAGGGCGTACCCGGGTGGTAGGGCTCCGCACCGAAAAGGAGGTCCGGGATTTGGCTTTATGGATAGAAGCTCCTTCCCGCACCATGTGCAATATGCTGAGTGACATTGCTTGAACCGAAGGTACCTTCGTGGACCACTTGACCACTTGCATCAAAGCCACCCTTCCAATTAGAAAATCCTAAAGTAGTAAAAATAATATTTTCCTTTTCTCTTAAAGCACATAGTCTCTCCATCCCGTCCAGTGATTCACTATTTTGGGAAGCGCCTTGCTAGATCGATCCCAAATCTTCCACCCGGATTTCCATATTTATCAAATCTACGCCATCTAGTGGGTATGTTTTTTACTCTTGGGGTGGCGGGTGTCATGGAGGTCTTGTAACACTTATTTTGACTAAATCAACCGTAGAGGCGTCGTCATCTTTGATCAACATGCTCACCCGTATGATGCTAAGTCATGCTAGTATGATACAAATGTTTTCTAATCTTCCGTGTTCATCATGTTTCACCATGTTGACTCTAAGATCATGTTTGACCGCTGCCTTATTCAAATTATTTATACAATTTAGAAATAAATAAATTATTATTAAAGTATCTCTAATAATAAACTAAGTCACATCAAAATGAATGATATTTATATAAAAATTTGAATAAGACGATGCTTTGTCAAACATGACATCTTAAAGTCAACATGATGAATTATTTTGAGACTGAGGGAGTAGTTGTTATGATCATGTTATGCTATATGATGTTGAATCATGCTATGATCTTGATATGCTTTTGTGTTATGCTAGTACACATGCTTAATCTAGTCGCTCGAGTCATTATGATTTACTTTTATGAAATTAATCTAGAAATTGCCTAATATCTCAACAACACAGTGGTTATTCACTCGAATGGAAACACAAGCGCACAACTTCAATTGAAGCACTCTACTTACTTTCGTATATTTGCGGTGAACCAAAAACTTTTTAAGGGCCCTCGTCACCTCCTTAGCCGTGGATTGAAAACACGCCGGAAGTTTGCCACATGAGTAAAATGTAAAATGTCACATTCTTTTTTATTTTTTAGTAACATAATTAAGAAAAAAATGCATGGGTCAGCTTGTAGGTTAGGAAACACTCAATGCTTTATTGCGCTTTCAACGAAAATGTATCCGACTTCAAGCCGGGCGAGTCAACGAAATAAACCCTCCTCCACTTGATAGCAATGACAACAAAGAATCCAGTTGTCCACCAGTGGTTATGCGCAAAACATGACAAAAATCCTTGTCAAGATGTTTCCTTAGGCCCCATTCTAGATATGTAATGCCCATGCCGCCAAAGTCCGCGGCCGGCCTTCAAGGTCAATGGTTCAGGATCAAGAAAGCCAACCGACAAAAGACATGGCCCTAGCTTCCCCGAAAGTAGCATCTAGGAATAGAGGCATGCAAAGCAAATTTAGCAAGCAAATAGATGAAGAGGCATCCCAAGTGAGTGCGTAATAGAAGAAATTGTACTCACAAAGGTCATGCAACAAGGATGGACACATCCAATACATCCAAAGGCCATGAGGTCAAACAAATCATCGAAACCCACATTGATGGTAGCCTCTTCGCCCGTGTCACGCCAAAAACCTCTTTCGCGGCACCGCAAAGAACGCCACATTTTGCCCTGCTTGTGGTCGCTGTCGCATGTACCACTCATGAAGAGCAAAGACAAGAAGGCCCCCGCCTTTTGAAGATCTTTCGTGATAGCATTGGAGATCCATGCCGTAGTTAGGGTTGGGCAAAGGCGAACAATGGGCATTCAGCCACTCCCAACCGCAGTCCCCGAGCTCATCTATTGCAACTCCAAAAGGCGGCTCTAACCGCTTGGCCTCCAATTCCATCTCAACCGCAGATCCGGTCCCGCCAAGGCCAATGGCTAAGGCGCAAGGCGCAAGCCTGCACCACCTACAGTGGCTAGAGGTGTTGGCAGCGCGTTGAACAAAGGGCCTTGTAATTCCATCGCCTCCAGCCTTAGCCCCGAGCTCATCTATGCACATGTCGCAGCACCAAGGCTTCCAATCAACCGAATCGTACATACCACCCACATGCCCGCATGCCCGCCCCCTCCTCGTAGTAACATCTCCCATAAGCCACACCGTGGAACCATCATCCGCCTTCCAATCAACCCATGTAGATATACCACGCAGACGCCCCGTCTGCTCTCGGGGTGCCTGTGGCCCCCGTGGAGCTCATATCTTTCCCTTTACACCAATGACATCGTAAGGACAAAGGCCTTCTCTAAAACTATCTCGTATAAAGACCGAGCCTCTTCACAGTCCAAACAATTTCAGCCTTGTCACCCGACACCGGCAAGATGCTCAATGCACGCAAAAAGCCCGAGCAAGGTTCTCGTGGATATTTGTCCCAAGGATTTTGATTCCTTTGGCGGCCAATTCCCCCCCTCCTTCGCCCACTCTTTGAGAGAGTGCCGCATAATCAACTATCCCAAGGCACCTCATTTAATAGGCGACCGAAAAATTCAGGCTACACCGCTGGCCGCCTCTTCCCCGCCGATGATGTGTTGTCACCGCCGTTGGATCGAAATCACCGGCGTAGCTTCATCACCGAATAGATTTGAAAATTTCAGTCGCCTAGAAATTAGAAGGCCCTAATATTATACGCTCAATTCTCAGATAGGCAGCCTATGAGGACTACACAAACCATAGAGGCACGTATCACAAAAAAAATGTGGTTCAGAATAGAGGAATGTGAACAAACCGTAGTTTAGTAACAATTCATTTAATAGGCACATTTTTTGTAAGACAAAGTAGTAGTAGTAGTACTTTACACGAGCAATCATTGTTCTTGAGCATGTATATTCATCTATAAAGAAAATATGAAACAAGAGGTCACAGCTTTCCTACGACCCATGTTTTAGATCGCGCTATGAAATTTAGAGGCAAAATGCTCGATGCTATTGCCGCTATAGCGGCCGCTATAGCAGCTTATGGTCGTGCTATAGCGGCACTATGGTCGTGTTATAGCGCTATTTGCAACGTAACGTTAGCATGCATTTCACGCTATAGCGCTATTTGTTTCAAATAAAAGGAAATCAGACAAGTATACAATTATAATTTGATAAGTGATAATGATAACCATATAATAAAGTTCTCATCCTCAAAAACAAACAACCATGAAGGCAAACAACCATTAAGGCATCAAGTCAAGTACATAAGCAAACAACCATAAAGTTACCGAAATCACTCAATCACTAACAATTAGGCTAGGTCGATCAATTTGCCAATAGCCCATAATAGCGCCGCTATGACGCTATTTGAGCTTAGTGCGCTATAGCGCCCAATAGCGCCGAATAGCGCCAAAAAGTGCAATAACGTAGCACCAGCCGCTCTATTGGCGCCACGACAATAAACAAAGCGAGTAGCAGTTTCCTATGACAAAACACACGATATCAACATTATAGTAGAAGTCGTGTACTTGCTCAAGATTCACAACACCATATATCCATCCGAGGACAAAATTATCACCTTTTCCTCACTTACAAAGCGACACCGTGTGCTCCTATCTCTTCCCGCCCGATGATGCGTTGATGCCTGTTGGATGGAAATCACTGAAGTTGCTTCGCCGCCCGAACAGATTTGAAAATTTCGGCCACCTCGAAAATAGTAGGGCCTAATATTATACAGCTCAATTCAGTAATAGGCACTCTATGAGGACTACACAAACCACCGAGGTAGAACAACAAAATGAAGTTCAGAATAGAGGAATATAAACAAACTGTATTTTAGTAACGCTTGTTTTAATAAGGACATTCCCGTGAAGGCAAGATAGTTGAAGAACTCTACTGAGCGCCATTGTTCTTGAGCACGATATTCATGTATAAAGAAAATAAGGAGCAGTATTTGCAGTTTCCTATGACGTAAAACACACAGATAACAACATTATAGTAGCACTCGTGTCGTTCGTATCTACAACTCGACATATCCATCCGTCGCCGGTTTATCGGCGATAGTCTAGCAGGGGTATGCCCGCTAGTAGATTGAGCGGTTAGGATGTGCTAGACGGCTAACGAGACGTTAAGGCTGCATCCAGCGAAGGACAAAACACACGGGTTTTACCCAGTTCGGCCACCTTGATGGCGAAAACCTACGCCCCGTTTAGTTGTATTGATTGATTGAGAATCGATGGTCTCTCGGGGGGATCCCCGCCACCTTATATAGTCCCAGGTTACTGTGCGGATCCGAAAGTGCTATCCCGATCGGTTACAATAGGAAAGTATATAGTGATTACGATTGAGCTATACTAGAAACTATCTTGACGACTAAGTTTAGGCCGTGATCTCCGATAATTGCGGTCTTCTAACGCCAAGGGCTTCGGGCCCGTCCGGGCCGCCCGAGAGGCCTAACCCAAAGTGACCCGTGAGGGGATAGGGATTTATCCCCCACAAATTAGTCCCCGAGCACGCCGTATGCCGCAGTGAAAGAGTCTTGACGCTCCGATCATCGGGAGGTGTTGTCGACCGCCTTCGCACGGTCGACCGCACTAGTTAAACGCCGACTAGCCCCCTCGGGACGCCTCTCACCGCCCGCTTGTATTCCCCGGTAGCTTCTTTCCATTGCTTCCGACCAGTTTAGGCTTGACGAATCCGCCCGGCCGGATGCCGCGTGCTCCAATGAAAAAAATTTTTTCTTTCCGGGCGGTGTGCCCACGTATAGTGGAAAAACACTATAGAGATGTAAATATAAAAATGAGCACGATTCACCGAGGTGAAGTGTGCCCACTTAATCCCCGAGCCTAGGAGTAGGTGAGTAATCACGCATCGCTAGGGTCACAAGAAAAAATGTGAGCAAAAAGTCCCCGAGTAATCTAAACCTAACCGGCACAAAGACCAAACTCCCCGCATGGAGCCCGCAGACGAGGAGTCCCCCGAGCACCGTATGTCCGCCGACGTAGGTGCCAATGCACCATGCATGGGCCAAGGTGCGATAGTAGCAAACCGTAGAATATCCGTAGCGCCGAAAGGCGTGAGATTTCAATAGCCCGGTTTTAAGGAGGCGTAATGGAAAATCAGATACCCCAGATATTGATGAAACTGTCAAGAAGATTGGGCCGCCGTGTCCCAAAAAATCTACACGGCAGACATCCGGGTCAATTAATATCCTAGATCTTGTAGGGAACAAACCGGCACGAATCGAGAGGGGAGATAGGACGCGGGCAAAGACCACAACACGCCGCCACTTAGAAAGGGTAATGATGGCACCGACGCCGCCGCCGACGCACTCAACCCAGAAATGGGAGGTGTGGTCCGCCACAAGCACGGTTGCTCATGCATTAACCCTAAGGGCGGTCGTGGCTATAAATATTGGCGCCTCGCGGCCTCTCGATTCATTCGCTTCCTCGCTACAAAGAAGCACCACTTAGGGTTTGCGACGCCCCGCCATCGTGATCCGTGACGACCCGACCACCGATTGTAAGAGGTAAGTACCTCGTAGATCCGTTGATTCGCCGCCTTTGAGCCCCAATGTAGTCGATTTGGGCGTGGATTTGAACCGCTTTCGATTTTTGCCGACACTCGCTCACTTTCTTGAAATACGTAATCGATTGAGGTGGATGGATCATCGCGGTCGCAGAGGTCGCCAAAATATGGTGTAGGCGCCGAGGATGCGGCGAGCCGGTGCCGGCCGTGGGGGGCGCCGCCGCGGACGCGATGGCGAGCCCGTGCCGCTTGCGACACGCAAATCCGGCAATCCGATGGATAGGGAGGGCCAAGCTCGGGCCCACCAAGGGGATGGTGAGGGAGCCGGGGGACGCCCGCGTGTTGCCTGAGAGGGTCATCGCCCGGCTGAGGGTGCCTGAGGTGGAGCCGCACCCATGCCGCGGACGGATGAGGTGGTGGTGTTCGAGAGCCACTTCTCGGGCGCGCTTTGGGATGCCCGCAAGACCCTTTCCTTGAGCCCTCACGCCTACGGGCCCAGCTTTGCCACCTACCGCCGAACGCCATCCTCGACATCGCCATCTTCATCACGCTTTTGTGAGTGTTGCCCCGGCATTCTTCCCAACCTTAGCCTGTGGAAATACTTCTTCTTTGTGGGGATGAAGGGAGATTCGGGTCGCGGTGGCCGGTGGGCATGTTTGTGAAGCTCCGGCAACCGGCAAGTCGGGCTTCTCAACTCCACTACCAATGAATGTGGCTCGGCCGGGTATACGCGGTGGTTTTACCCGCCTCGGAGGTGCCAATTCCGGCCGATCCCACCCGAAACCTGAGACGAGCAAGCCGAATGAAGAGCCCGCAGCCCACCGACATGCCACGCGGTGAGGGAGCCGCCGCTATGATTGATGATCTTCATGTGGATTGCATCGACCTTGCTCACGTGTTCGTAGAGCGCCGGATCCAAACCGCCAAACGGAGGGATCACCCCGGTTCAAGACACCGGCTGAATGATCCCACCCGCGAAGTCGGGCGAGAGTTCCCCGTCGCCCCAAGTCCGTGAGCGGGTAGCCAAAATTTGCCGACCCGGGTACCACATGATCCGCGGTGTTCACCTTCCTCGCGCCGGGAACCCGCCGCCGAAGTGTAGTCTTTGGATTAGATTGATGTGCATTGCTATAGATTGCAACCGTCTTTACTGCCGATGATTGTTGTAGATTCATGGGATGACGCGCAGCGTACTTCAGCTCGCCACCCGAGGAGGCCGCCGCTGCTCGCGCTCTCGCGCTTGCGTAACGCCGTTGCCTCGTGCCCCCTCAAGGCGGCAAAGACCGGAGGTGCCCGGAGGCGGCGGCAGAGAGTGCTCAAGCCCGCCCGGAGAGCGCCCTTCACCGAGAGCCCGTCGGAGCCTAAGTCACCGAAGAAGGTGACAAAGGGGCGACCGCCTGCCGTGAAGCCGAAACACCCCTCAGATGATGACGATTTCCTTGCCGATGAAGAACTTCGAGCCTTTATTGAATCAACCGCTTTTGTAAGTATCCCCGACCGTTATCCAAATCCCCTGCAAGGTTGCGCTGATTGATCGTCACTTTGTTATATGCAAAGAACCTCAGAGGGAGAGAGAACACCAAGTGCACCCGCCGATCCACCAAGGGCACCAACCGGCACATGGTGATGTATCCGCGCCACCTGAGTGGAGGAGGCCGTAGTGGTGGCAGCTCGGGAGGTTGCCTTCGTGGTCTGCGCTTTGCCAACGTGTAAGTACACTTGCTGTCGATCGTGATCACTCATGTTGTCGGGTGGGTATGTGTGAATCATGCTGTTGGTGCAGGGGCCCCGCCACCGAGCCTCGAGCAAATACCGATCGCCGTGGACGCCAAAGAACAGGGCGACCAGACCGAAGACAACCTCGAGGCGCCTCGAGCGAGAAATGCCTACAGAAGATGCTCCAAAGACGGGCGGGCGCCGCAAGAGATAGCCTGGACACCAAGTGCACCAAGAGCTGGGCCGACGACGCCTGCGTAGCCAAGAAAGACTAAGACCGAGGTCGCCCTTGGTGAATCGCCCCGAGTCCCCCCTCGACTACATCCAAATCGAGGGCGAGGACCAGAGATGGAGGCGCTGACGGCCGGGTATGAAGCCGCCGAGACCCGTGCCCCCCCGATGGAGCAAGACCGCCCGAGGTTGAAGAGGAGGATGAGCCGACCCGCATAGCCCGCCAAGTGGAGGAGGGAGCCACCGCCACGTAAGTATTCGGCCACCCTGCTTTGCATTGTGATTTTGCCATACACACCCCGTGATTGCATGTCGTTGTATAGCATATCCGAACGAAGAAATCCGCCTTCGCGCGAGGAGTTGGAGGAGTGCCGGGCGCCTTTTGAGGCCGACAGCGCGGATGAGCTTCACCCCGCGAAGACGCGAAGCCGGCAAGAGCGAAGCGGTGCTTGCGATCGAGGGACCGCCCCTGCCGGCAATGGCGACGCAAGTAGCCGCCACGCCTTTGCACAGAGAGGGCGGCACCGGCCGCCGAGCGTGAAGTCTCGAGATTGAGCGAACCCGCCTGATCGCTAAGCCGCCGGGTTGCAAGGGAGGGTAAGGCCCCGAAGAGGAACGCCGCACACCGTCGCCGACCGCAAGCGCCCGGAGGAAGAGCGTGTCAAGCTCATTGCTCAGGAGGAGCGGACACGCCATGACGCCCAGACCCAAATACTTGGTATGTATGATGATCACTTGAATACTCAATCAAGACATCTTTGCAAGAGAGGTTAGTGACAAAAAACGACTAAAATGCCGGATATATGATACCTTGCAGAGTACGGCCGCCCGTTGAAACCCCTCGCAGCCGGCAGCCGTGATGGCGAACTAGCCGCGCGAGGAGCTCCTAATACCACCGCCGATCGTGATTCGTATGCCCTTTGGCCGCGAATAATGACCGCTTCAAAAAAGTAGTTGAACGAAGTTTTGCCGATCTTACCGCTTATATATTGTCGCCCTATGCGGCGGCCTCCGCCATCGGATTCGCGACCGAGGTCGAATATGCTCTATGGAAGAGTCATACGCAAAGTCTCCCCGCAAGGCGCCGGGCCAATCCGACGCCATCCATGGCTACGCCGTTGGCGGGCCAATCCGAGGAAGCGCCGCCGACCGACGCCGTAACGTGGAGCAAATAAGAAGTCAGCGGCGGCCCGGGCGAACTTCATGGAGTTCACCCGCCAGGCCACTCACAACACGGCCGACACGCCCGCGGTGGCGCGCCCCCATCATCCCGAGGTGCGCTGGTAGGGCCCCGCCCGCCTAGGCTACGCGACTCCGGACGACGGGAGGTGGGTGCTCTAAACCCGCGCGAGGGAGGCCGACGAGGCAGCGACAACACTTGCCGACGAGATGAACCCGCCCCGTGAGTCGTTAGGAGTTAAAGTCCTCGGGTGAAGTTGCCCTGTGCATGATACTTTGCTTCTTTTGGCCGTAGCAAGAAACAAGCTAGTGAAAAAACAAAGGAAAAACACTTGAGATTTAGCCGAGCCACGCCCGATGTGGGTGGCATAATTAGCTTAATACTTTGTTTTATCGCACAATCGCTTTAGCATGCATACGATTATGGTAGACGATGAAGTGTAGACTGTAGACGAAAAAAAAGAAAGGGGGTCACTTATGGTAGACGCCAGTCCTAGCCTTAACGCGCCGGTATAGCCGCAGCAAGGAGACGCGATGCTCGTGCAAGCTATTGGGCGTTTTCGACTACGCTAAGGAGTCATCCGCCGCCGCCGCCTATGCGGGAGTACACCACCACACATACCGCGAAACGACCAAGTACGTAGATGGCTCTAGGGGGTCCAAAGGACTTAAGAGTGTAGTCGAGCATGGAAATAAATTGTTACGCTCTGGCCGAAAGAAAATATAACCATGTCAACATACTCCAATAAACTTTATTAAGTTGTGCGACAAAATGTAAGGTAAAAATGATACAAGCCGGCTTTACAGAGTCCCCGAAGTTACGGAAAAAATCATCGCAAGTGCTCGATGTTCCGTGAGTTGGGGACGCCGACATCCTCCATGGTCGTTAACCGGTACGCTACCGGCCGGGTAACCTCTTTAACTTTGAAGGGGCCTTCCCAATGAGATCCCAGCTTGTGAACACTCTTCTGCTTCCTTCGAAGGACCAGGTCGCCAACCGCAAAGGCTCTTCCGCGTACATTGCGATTGTAATATCTTCGAACGCCCTCGAGGTATTTAGCGCCCGCGTGCGGCAAAGATTGCAAAGGGTTTCCTCGAGCGCGACGAGCTCATCTTCTCGAGTAGCGTCCGAAGTTTCTTCATTATAATTTCTCGACACGAGGAGAGCGAAAGGCGATGTCGGCCGGGAGGACCGCTTCGAACCAAACACCATGAAGTATGGGAAACACCTATATCGCTACTGGCCGAAGTTCGAGTCCCCTGCACAACCAAGCAGATGCCTTCTTTAAGCCATCGACCGGGTATTTCCCATCCGCCGGAAGAGTCGCCCCGCAATGCTTCTAATATCATCTCTACGCTCAAACTTTTTGATTTGACAATATCTTGTAATGGAAAACTAGCTAGGTCTCAATTTCAAAAAGAAATTTGAAAAAAGTTTTAAATGACCTCCAAAAAGACAAACTACCAAATATCCATGAAACTTTGTAGTTTACAACCTTTTGATTTGAGATCATCTTGTCATGGGAAAACATGTAGAGTTTGAAAACATGTAGTGTTAACACATGCCTCCTCAATTTTGGGTAAAAGTACCTTTTGCTCCAAAATTGACCATAGTCCTCGAATCAACACCGATTTTTTTTTCCGAATAAAACCCGAACCAAACCTTTAATGGACCGGGCTTCAAGAAGAAATCAAGCCCACTTGAACGGTTGTTCAGGAAACTTCCCAACGTGCCGCTCGGCATTCCAATCTGCTGGATACGCGCCACCCTATCTCATTCATGGTTTCCCCACGATCCCCTCGCTCGCCTACAAGAAATAAGACGGCGCACCCCTCTCTCCCTTTACCTCAATCCAAAGATACTCCTTCATCTCTCTGCCTGCCTTCTTGCTCTCTCGCTTCACTAAAATATCAAGCTCACCGATGGCCGGTCCAATATGCAACCTTGGCAAGCGCGAGCCGAGGAAGAGACAGAGGAAGCCGCGTCCTCATCGCCGAAGTTGGGGTGAGTTTCATTACTTGATCTCGCTTCTTGTTTTTTCTTGTAACTGCTCTTAACGCAACCCTTCACTTTTGTTTAGAGATTCCTCGGCGAGGTAGAGGCAGGGGGCACGTGATTTCCCGATGTGAGGAAAAGAGCTCCGCCGGTCATCCCGCACGGGTGCAAACTCGGCCTCCTCCGATTCTTCATCCTCTTCATCGATCGAGTTGGAGTATTCACGCCCTACGCCAAGAGCATCCGCTAGACGAGACGGGGTTCGTAATGAGTACTCCGTACTCTCAAAAGATGTCCGAGAAGGAGAGCTGAATGGGAGGAGCAGCGACGGCAATTGTCACGCGATCGGTGGTTTGTCTTCCGAAAAACCCCGATCTATCTCCGATTCAACACTTTGCTTTCCCCCGGTAGAATTTGATCTTTCAATTGCGTAGATATCTACCGAAAACGCCGGATGACGGCCATCGGCACCGTGATCGCGACAAGGTGAACGCCATGGTGCGACAAAGCTTCGACCGCCTTGATCACTGCAAATGACCGCATCGATGATCTCGCCGCACGGCCTCTTCATCGGTAAAGGCATGAGCGTGGCGGCGATGGCGACGCAGCGAGGAAGACCTCTCCCGCTACCCGACAAAGCTTCAAAGACTAATAACCCTAAGTGAACTTCGACACCGATCCGCAGTCGTTGTTCGCCGATATGACGAGCACGCCGACATCGCCGAGCCATCCCTCTAGCAAAGGTCTTCGAAAGGTCGTTCTAAAGCCTTTTAGTAATTTGCCACACTTGTTTTGCCTAAGAATCTTGCCACACTTCGATTTGAGACATGTGTGTTATTAGTTGTGATATATAGTACTAACTACATAATCCATGTGCTATATATTTATTTTTCAAATATGTGTGGATGTTTGCTACCGAACGTAGTGACAGCTCTAATGAAATCTATCCAAATTATCTCAATAATTTGAAAGCATATATACAAAGATGTGTTGCACACCCGATAATTAGGACAATTTTACTTAGCGGAGCAAATAAAAATAGGCATCTCTAGCTACTCCTATGAAGCATTTGAGGGCGTTTTCTTTTATTTTCTATTGAAAAAATGAAACAAATTTTTAAAAATAGAAATAGTCCCGACAGTTATATTGGCACTATGGCCCGCTCACCAAGCATGCACGGAGAATCGAGGAATAGACAAATGTATATGAGGATCAACGAGCCGACGGGCGCTTGCCGCCCCGCTGTATCCAACGCCGCCCGTCCCTGTGGGCATGCCTAGCGTATGGAGTGAAGGACACGGCCGTCCACGCGACGAGTCCGCGAGGCTGCCCGCCGCTGAGAGCAAGTAATACAGCCTGACAGCAAGCCCGTAAGGAACCTTACAAAATTCTCCCCAAATTTCCACCCATACAAAAAGAGTTAGCTCTTTCTAATTAATATAGGACCCACTTGTCCATCTCACATATTGTTCTTGTGCCCAAGCCGGCCGTAAGCTTACAAATTTCGCTTTACAAATTTACCATAATACTTGTCCCGAAAGGCGGGCGTCTTCTCGCGGGCGCAGGAGTACAAGTATCGGCCGATACTATCGTATATCCGCAGACGATAGTACGATCTCGACACCGACAAGCCAAATCGTGGAAGTATTCGGGTAACGCATGAGCCGGTCCGCATGTGTAAGTAGGAGTACTAGGTCGAGTCGGGTCCTTCGCCCTCGCCCGTGCCTCGCCGATGGAGATGGGCATCGTGATAATGATGACACCGCGCCCGATGGCGCATACAGCGCCGCTGAAATAGACCGACCTAAGCTACTCTACGCAAAGGTATGCACGCACGCAAGGTGTAAATGTTAGAGACGCTGTTCTATCAAAAGGCATTGGCATTCATTATGTCGTATTAGCACCGTGATGTCGTCAGCAGCCCGACCGATCACGCCCGCTCCTAAAAAAAGCCTACTCCCTCCGTCCCAAAATAAACGCAATTTTTTTACTATCACCCTCCTATTCTTTTTCTTTCTTTCTTTTTCTCCTTTTTTTTTTTTTTTTTTCTTTTCTTTTTTTTTCTATACCAACAGGTCCTACTTATAATTTTATCAAAATATATCCATGTGAGATCTTATTTTAAAGGATTTATTAAAAATAAATTTGATGGTGCAATCGAATTTGATTTATTTTTTGGTTCAAGAGTTATAACCCTTTTTATGCCCATAGACATGTGGGACATGTTGATGATGTGGCACAAGGAAGGGTTAGTGGGCTGGTGAGGTGGCATGCTAGTGGGGTGATAGTGGGGTGGTGAGGTGGCGTTGTGTAACTTGTGTTACTCTAAATCATGTGTCGTGGTGGATGTTTGATTATTAATTGCACCCGAGATGATGAATGAACAGTGGTATATTCATGTTTGCGATGGTGTATAATTAAGATTCGTGAACAATCACTAGCATGGATGTCGGATGGGGAAACAACCAAATTGAGAATTAATTGTAGATCTTACTAAGTTATGAAACTTTCTAGTTTAAAACCTTTTGATTTGGCATTATCTTGTAATGGAAAACTAGGTCTCAAATTTTTAAAAATAAAATAAAAACAAATGAAATTTGGAAATTTAAATTTTTTGAATGACCTCCCACAAACTACCAATATGAAGATCGTAGTTCCCAAATATCCATGAAACTTTGTAGTTTACAAGCTTTTGATTTGAGATCATCTTGTCATGGATAAACATGCAACAGTTCGGTCGCGTATTGGGAAAGAGCTGGCGTCGCCCATTTACTTGCTTTGATGCGCTCCGCGGGCCATGCATGTACGTACGCCGCCGACCGCCCCCCGGAGTGCTCACCGGCCGGCTAGCTCCTCGTAACGCACCGCATTATATATTGCGAACGCATTCTCGTGCATATTGTTGCTCACCGCTGAGGGCCGCCGCTCACGCCACGCCGCCACCAAAGCTCCAAGCAAAAAAGCCCCACCGCACCGCGCATCCGCTTCTTGCCATGGAGAACCTTCCGCGGAGTTGCTTGAGGACATTGTGCTTCACGCCGCCATGGCCGCAGGGATCCTATGGAGGACCTCTACAATCAAGGGCCACCCGCACTGGACACGAAGCGTGCCGCTGAGCCATGCCGACCCAGCATCCCACTAGACCGGTAAGTCAGAACGACGGCGGCGGCGGGTCGACGCCGACGGCGGGCTACGTGTGCCCTGCCGCGACTACTTCGCTAGCGAGTATCGCGAAGTCTCATCACCGAAAGCCGCCGAGGTCGGCAACCCGAGGCGTGCTTCGTGAGCGCAGCATGTCTCGCCGTGTTCGTGGAAGGCCGCGACACCGCCTTGCCGCCTCGACAAGTTGAAACAAACCGCCGACTCAGTGGCATGCACATGCTCGCTATGTGCACGCCTTGTTGCTCTACAGCGGAATGCCGCCGCCGATGACGACCATGCCCGAGAGGTGTTATGGAGATTGAGGCCGAAGATACGGCGAGGTGGCAAAATGTTGGGAGAGCTTGAACCGCGCCGCAGACTTCAACAATGCAATGGCAAAGTGGTGACGGACGCCATTGAAGGTAAGCAGCTTCGTCTTCCTCCTTGCCCAACCGGTGCCTCGCCATGACGGGCATCGCGTGATGGGAAGATGATGAGGCACACATGATTTTACTATGACTAGCGGGGCGGCTTGGCTCTAACGATGAGTATAGTGCTAACAGATTTCATCCACTATGCCATTCGAGTCACGGGTGTACCGCAATGGAGTGTAGGATTCGCGATGAGTGTGATAGGTTAATCGCACGCAGCAGCAAATGGGCTCGACCGAGGATGGTGATGCGGTCCGAGCGAAGCCGCTCAGTTGTGTGCATGCATACGCCGGTGATGGATGTATGCATTTTGGTTGATGTTCGATCTATCCTCCGAGTAGCGCTTATGAACCCCGAGATGTTTTAATCGGTTGTAATCCATGTGTTATTATATTGTCGTGTTTGTGTGGGACGATGGTGCTTGTGATTAAATATCAATATGTTGTATTTCTCCAAATTTAATGCTTGGCGAGGTGTTAAATTTATTTGCGATTCTCACCACCGGCAAAAAAAAACGCTAAGCCATGGTCGGGCCGCGAAGCACCTCGCCGCGGCGAGCTAGCCGACTTCGGCCGACTCTCACCCTTCTCTCATTCTTGATTGTAGCTGAAATGATGAGTGAACAGAGTGCCAATGGTATGTATATTCATGCTTGCGAGGTGTTAAATTTATTTGCGATTCTCACCGCCGGCGGCACGCAGCCATGGCCGCCGCGAGCACCTCGCCGCGACGAGCTAGCCGACTTCGGGCTGGACTCTCACCCTTCTCTCTCATTCGATAGCATAGATAGCAACGCCTAGGTTCTAGGTATGGTGGTTGTCCACCCGCCTTAGAGACCACATCTCCGGTGACATCCGTGCCGCCGGTGTGTCGCCCATGCCTGAGAACTTTTCGTGGCTCAAGAATTTTAATCAGAGTCAAAAATCAGAAGAATTAATGGTCAAACAGGATTGTAAATAAGATGAATGGTCAAACAGGATTGTAAAAAGTCAAACACGGACTTTTATTTGTGGGACAGAGGGTGTATGTTATAGACACGCGCTCGAAAAAAATAGTTGTTCAACCGGTTTTGGCCGATGGCTGATTGAATAGTATTCTCGTGAGAGAGAGAGTAAGCTGAAATAAGATAAGCGAGTTCCAGATACTCGCGTCCGTCCTTCGCCCCTCGCCTCGCCCATCGGTGCCTCGCCGACGAGACCGCATCGCCGATGGAACCGCGCGCCAACGATGGCAGACGTGCGCCCTCTTGGCGTAGAGGTGTGTGGGATAAGCAAAGGATACGCATGCAAGGTGATGGAAAAAAAAAAATTTAAAGTTTAATTTTTTGAAACCTATATTTGCTATACACACGCCAACATGAATCTATTCTCCTCCACGCATACAAGGAAATCACTCCACACTATGGACTACCGCCCTCGTATGTTTGAGCAAGCGCTTAGAGATGGTTGCTTTAGAAATTTCTAATAGAGGGTGCAAACATCTTTTTCCGCTTGTTATAATTTCCATGTCGTTGTTCAAGACATTGGGGTTTTTGGCTTTTCGACATTTGTAATAATTGGTCGTGGTACATCTCTCGATGTAGAGGCCGGATTGTATTATCCATTATCTAAAAAAACTATCGACCACGCCACTACCGCCTTGCTACCTCGAGAAATGAGTAGGTTGGGCTCTAGCCCCTATCGATCAAAATTACACATAGCCCTACCTAAGCCCCACCTAAATTTTTATTCATAATTACATAGATTTAGGAGGGCTAAGATGTATTTCGGATTGATCAGCCCGGCCCTATTTTTTTTTCCCGCTTCGCACACGACTATACCGGCCGCTACGCCTTGCTACCCGAGAAATGAGTAGCTTTCGTGAGGGTTTTTAACCCCATTGTGTAACCCATTATCCATATCTTCGAATATTGTACAAAAAAATATATTGTGCGCATGGAGTTAGCGAGTGCACCTCGCCTCGCCCTTCGCGGCGCCATATCCCCTCGCTGTCGTGGGTATGAAAAAGAAATGTATGAGTTAGAAATCTATGACCGCTATGCAGCTTTTTCTCAGATATTTGACTACGCATACCATGGGTCGCCAATGCCGAAGTTTGCACCCGGGTGTAGTACACTCATATTCATAAAAACCACATTGTGTATGTGTTCATACTTGTTTATCGGGCTTGAGTATGTTTAGATACTCATATTAAGATACTCTGATCTTACTACACCTAAAAATTTCAAGGAACCTATATTTTTTAATATATTACATAAAATGTCACTACTGTTGTATATAAAAAAAAAGTATATCCATATACTCAACGTATGAATGCATACTTAACATATATACCACCATAGATGGTCTAGTATGATCATATATACTTCATCCACATGCACTTGGTTCGGGTCATATATACCACAAATCTTGAGATATACTATGGGTGTAGAAAAAATTTACCCTATATATATTTTTCTATGTTTCTTCCGCTTTCGAATCTACTCCAACTCACCACCACATACCGCCCACGAACCACTCACGAAGTTAACCGACCCTTCTCCTTCACTTGCCACCGGCCCCGCCTACCCCACCCAAGCCATATACACATGCCACCCAAATTGGCCCACACAAGGCACTACCACCCCCCTGTGCCCCACCCCCATTCCACGCACACACCAACCAAAAATCAAACCCTCTCCCTCTATTCTCTGTCAAAAAAAAAATCGCCCCTCACATACCAAGAAACCCGAGACCAAAAAACCGAAACCCGCAGATACCCGCCTCATGGATACGCAAAGGATACGCATGCAAGGTGTGTCGTGTGGAACTGTGGATATGATGAGCACATCCCATGGAAAAAAATATAAAGTTTAATTTTGAAACCTACTTGCTATACACACAAGCAAATGGAGCCGCCCGCTCGCTTTCACCACTCGCTTGTCACTTGACCTCTTCGCCCGACAAAGACCGCCCACTAGTGTACTAGTAATAATCCCAACTCATCACTCTCGGTTTGTTCGGCCGCCAACAATGCTTTTCTCTCACAAGTCACAACAAATCGACAAGACCACCAGCCAAATTTAGTACTACTTTTCTCGCTCCATCTTGCATCATCGAGCGAGAACACTGCTCATCTTCCTTTCCCTGCACCCAGAGCAGCGCTGGCTTCCGAGGAAACCGTGCCGCCGAGCCCCGAGCCATGCCGCAACCTTCCGCAGGAGCTGCTTGAGGACGCTGCCCCGCTGCCGCCATGGCCGCACAGATCCTATGCGCAGCCCTCTACAATCTACGGCCACCGCACTGACACACTAAAAGCGGTCGCTGGCGCCATATCGGACCGGAGCATCCCACTAGACCGGTGCCGCGACAACGCGGCGGTCGATGGCTACGTCAAGGCTGGTTGTTGGCACTACTCGGCGCGTGAGTTCCGCGCTGAAGTCTCATCGCCGAGCCCGCGAGGCTCCAAACCCGAGGCGTGCTTCGAGCGTGCATGTCCGCCGTGTTCGTGGAAGGCCGCGGCACCGCCCCCCGCCGCCGGCTGCTTGCCGGAAGAAGCCGCCAACTCGCATGCACTCGCCGGTATGTGCATGCTCTTCGCTTACAAGCGAACGCCGCCGCCGACGATGACGACCGTGTCTCGGCGGTGTTGCGAGCTAGAGCGCGACACGGTGGCGACGATGGCTGCACCCCCTCGAGGACCGCGAAATGCGCAGAACTCCGGAACAAAGGGAAGTGTTGCGTAATCGACTTGTTGGTTGCGCCATATGCAGAGGGCGTATCTTCGCCTTGCTCGCACAACCCGTGCCTTGCCAGACGGGCATCGGTGCACATGGGGAGACTATCGCGCACCCGCCCGAATGGGGGGCACGGCCTATGGCATACAAACCCCCTTCTACACCGAGGAGTGTAGGATCCGCGCCGAGTGTAGTAAGTTCTTCCGTGTTGCACGATGGGCAAAGGAGTTGCACCTAATCTATCTTACTTTTTGGTACGTGATGGTTGATGTATATATGTGGCAATTCGTGTTATTATCACGCTTTGCGATGGTGAGACCTTCGTGGCTCAAGAACCCTAATTTTTCTTTTTACTCCCTCATAGTAACTCCAAAAATTATGGTTTTTGTTTCTAAATTTTTTTTGTCAAATCATGCTCTATCGAGATTGTATTCTTACTTCTATTACTCTTGTCATGTTTCATCGATAACATTTCAATTTCAAATTTCAAAAGTTACAACTCCAAACATCAATTTTGGAGCACCTAATGATTTTAACGTAAGAAATATTACAGACGAGCCTTGGGATAGTACGCCGCTAGCTGGATACCGCCGCGGAGTGCACGCCCGCCCGCTCATAAAATCCCACGCCCGTGCACCGGCTACGCGACCGCCACCAACCGCTGCTCAGCCCCCACCGCACAAAAACATAGCTACAGCGTGCGCCAGAGCTTCCACCAAAAGCCCCCCGCCGCCGCCGCGCCATGGAAAACCTTCCGCGTGACATGCTTGTAGAGATTGCCATTCGAGTCGCCAAGGACGCCGCAGATCCCATGGAGGTTCTCCGCCAATCCGCGGGCCACATGTTCGCAGATGAAAGATGCCAGGCGGCGACCCCCTGTAGGACTCGAAGCATCCGACTAGACCCGATGTTTCTATACCCGCCGGCCAAGTGGGTGTCGCCAAGGATCGCGAGTCTTGTCACCAAGCTCGCCACCGCCGCCAAGAACCCGATGCGTGCTTCATAGCCGCATGAAAGCCGCTTTGTCGGCTGTCACGCACCGCCACGCCGTCGCCGAGATGCCGCGCGCGCCGCCGTGGCATGAAACCGCCAAGCATGTTCTGCTCTTGTGCTCTACAGGCCAACACCGGCCCGCGGACGACGACTATGCCCGGCGGTCGCTGCGGAGATCGGCACCGCCGGAAAACAGCCGGGATGTGGAAGAACATCAATCGTATTTCCCCCGCCGAGAGGCATGGAGCAAGATGGTGGCCTACTTGGCGGCGGCGCATATACCGTAAGAGTGGCGTCGCCCTATAGCCCAAATGGTGCCTCGCCATGACGGGCATCCGTGCAGCCGGCCAGACGGTGCTGCCGTGGGTCGCGCCTCGGTGATGTGTGTTGGCGTGGTTCTCGCAAATGAGGAGTGCAGGATCCGCGACGAGTGTCGAGGTTCTTCGCTCAACTTAATCTTTTGCCGTGGTTGGTGATCTTCTTACGATCAAACTTTCTATTTCTCCTAGATGGAGACCTCGATCGAACAAACTTAATTCCTCCATAGCTTTTGGTGCGCACGTGATGCTTGATGTCGATCCCGTGTATGTGCGCGTGATGGTGAGAACTGAGAATTTTTTCTTAGTTGTGATTAATTGTGAATTTGCGATGTATACAAAGGGGAGTTACTCCCTCTCGTCCCATGGAGTTTGTCTTTTTTGAATTTCATATGTTGGACCATCCGCCTTATTTAAATAATTAATCAATATTCAAGTATCTATATTTGATAAAATAACAAAATAAATTATATTTATGTAAAAATTTGAATAAGACGACGCGATCGAAAAAGATGGCACGTAATCCAGGGGGCGATGGCGCACGCTCACCGCGAGCTCTCACGCAAAGGATACACCTACACACGCACGCACCGGCCCAAAGGTTACGACGCGCTCTATCAAAAGGCGTTGGTATTCATTGGCGCCTAGGCGTAACACTCTTTCGCTTAATGAAAACGCGCCTAGGCGTGCTTTTTTGAAAAAAATTTGGCGCGGGTCGCAAAAATAAGCTGTACTAGATGAATTTTACGTGCGACGGCGCAGCCTCCTCGAAAATAAGCCGCACACACCGATCATGTCGTTGCAAGCCTCTCCGCCGCTCCCTAAAAAAAAAAAAACACGTGGCTGCACGGAAACGCACCCGCCCGGGCGCCACCCCCGATTACTACACGCTATTCACCTCCGCCCCGCCGCGGCCAAAGTTTCCAAAAAAAAGCCCCCACCGCGCCGCCGCCGCCGAGCCATGGAGAACCCGGACAACCTTCCGCGGGAGTTGCTTGAGGACATTGCGCCCGCGTCGCCATGGCCGCAGAGGATCCTATGGAGGACCCTACACCCACGGGCCACCCAGCACTGGACACGAGAAGCGTGCCGCGGCGACATACCGGGACGGAGCATCCCACTAGACCGGTCTTTGCAACGACGGCGCGCGGGTCGACGCCGATGGCTACGCGCTCGGGCCGGGCCGCCGCACACACTCGCGCTGAGTACCGCCATGAGTCTCATCAGCAAGCTTCCGAGGTCGGCAACCCGAGGCGTGCTTCGCAGCGTGCATGTCTGCCGTGTTCGTGGAAGGTCGCCTCACCGTCCGCCGCCTCGACAAGTCGGGGAACAAGCCCCGACCACGGGCATGTGCTCGCCCAAGCATGCACGCTCTTCGGCTCTACAGCGAACGCCACCGCCGCTGATGACGACCATGCCCGAGAGGTGTTGCGGGAGATCCCGCCCGACACGGCGGCGGCGACGACGCCGCCCGACTCGGAGAACCGCCGCGAGCACTCGGATAGGCAATAGAAGTGTTGAACGACGCAGTGCCCCGCTATCAAGAGTGGCAAAAAGATCCTCCTCCCTCGCCCAACCGAGCCTCGCGAGGACGGGCATCGGTGCATATTGGGAGACAACTACGGCGCCCGGGCGGAATGGGGGCCACCGCCGGTGGGTGTACCGCAAATGAGGAGTGTAGGATCCACGCCGAGTGTGGTATGTTCTTCATTTCTCGCAGGCGTTGGTATAAGCAGCAGGCGGGTCTATATATGTGTTTGTGTGTGTGTGTGTGTACATTTATCTATAGCTTAGCTCTCTAGCTACATGATCTAGATCGATCAAACAACTTTTTGCTAGCTTTTGGTTGTGTGCATGCATGGATTGGTTGATGTTCGATTGATTCTCTCAGTAGCATGCAAATGATGAACACCGGTGAGATGTTTTAATTCGTTGTAATCCTTGTGTTATATTTTAATTGTGTAATTGTGGTATTGTATTTGTGATTTAATATATGTGTTGTATTTCTCTAAATCATGTGCTGCGTGGATGTTTGATTGCAAATGAAATGATGGGTGAACAGAGCGACAATGGTGTATTCATGTGTTAAATTTATTTGCGATTCTCCGGGCGGCGCCACGCAGCCATGGCCGCCGTGAAGCACCTCGGGATGGCTAGCTAGCCGCCTCGGGCTGAACTCACACGGTCACACCCTTCTCTACCTTGGAACCTCGAGGCTCGTCGGCTTGGAGGTTATGCCCGTGCCGCTGACGCCGCCGTAACGCTACCGCTGCGTGGCCGCTGTCGCCGCCTCGAACACCGCCATGTCCGCCACCGCTGTTCGATCGTTCCTCCGCGACGGCAACCCCTCTCCGACCCGCCCCCGCCTCGACCGTGTGTTCAAAGGAATTTACGCCGCGTTCTTTGGTGCTTTCCATAACGCCTATTTTTCCCTCGGCTTGTCGTCATTGGCCGGAGCGTCCGATCCCCACTCCGGCCGCACCCGCCACCGTCGGTGTCGAGCTTCCTGTAGGAGCCTAAACCCGCTCATCCAATAGTGCATACTAGTAACGCTAGGTTATGGGGATCACGGTGGTGGTCCTCCCGTCGCAAGAGACCTCATCTCCGCTAACATCCGCAAGACGCCGGTGTGCCGCCACGCCGGAGACCTTCGGGGCTCAAGAACCCTAATTTTTCTTTTAACTGCGGGTCAAAACTTGTAACTAGTCTTTCTCCATCATAGTAACTCCAAAAATGATGGTTTTTCTTTCTAAATTTTTGTCAAATCATGCTCTATCCTACGATTGTATTCTTACTTCTATTACTCTTGTCATGTTTCATCGATAACATTTCAATTTTAAATTTCAAAAATTACAACTCCAAACATCAATTTTGGACCACCTAGTGATTTTAACGAAGAAATCTTACGCATGACCGCTGGGATAGTACGTCAAAAAAAAAGCCCCGCTCATTCCATTGCAAAATGTTCCGCTGGTCATTTCTTGATCCGACGACGTCATGCGTAACATTGTTCACGAGTTACACATGTCTCGGCGTTTATGAAACTACGAGAGACATTTCTAAGATTTGTGAACAATGTCACTAGCACTATGTTGGATGGGGAAAAACTAAAATAAGAATTGTAGATCTTGCTAAGTCCTCAAACTCTTTAGTTTAGAACTTTTTGATTTGACATTATCTTGTAATGGAAAACTAGGTCTCAAATTCAAAAAAAAAAAAAAATTAAATGTTTTAAAGTGACGTCGGATAGACAAACCACCAACATACCGATTGTAGTTCTCAATTATGAAACTTCGTAGTTTACAACCTTTTGATTTGAGTTGAGATCATCTTGTCATGGAAAACATGTACACTCTCAGTCCCACAAATAATAAAAGTCCGTTTTTGACTTTTACAATCCCCCGTTTGACCATTCGCCTTATTTAATTTTTTATGCAAATAATAAAATAATTAAATGATTATAAAAGTATCTCTAACGATAAAATAAATCAAAACAAAATATCTGAATTTTTAAAACATTTTGAATAAGACGAATGGTCAAACAAGGATTCTAGAAGTCAAACACGGACTTTTATTTGTGGGACGGAGGGTGTAGCAAATTTGAAAACATTTTGTACTCCGTATCTTACGTGACGAGCAATGGGATAGTGCACCAGCCGGCCCGCTCTTTACTAGTACAGTTTACTAGTACGCCCCTCGCACACCCACGCAGACCCGCATTATTGCCGCCACCAACCGAAGCGCCACCGCCGTTCAGCTCACCGCCTCCGGATGGCGCCGACCATAGCTAGAGGGCGCCGAGCTTCCACCAAAAGCCCCCGCCGCGCCGCCGCCGCGCCATGGGAAACCTTCCGCGTGACGTGCTTGCGAGATTGCGATTCGAGTCGCCAAGGAAGCCGCGATCCCATGGAGGCCCTCGCCAATCTCGCGGGCCACATGTTCGAGATGAAAGCGCCGCGGCGGCGCACCCCCTGGGGGACGGAGCATCCGACTAGACCGTGTGTGACCGGCGGTCGGCGATCAGGTCGCTGTACTACTCGCTCAAGTATCGCGAGTCTTTGCACCGCCTCCTCGCCGCAAGAACCCGAGGAGCGTACTTCATAGCCGGCATGAAAGCCGCTTCGTCGAAGGCCGCCGCACCAGCAACCCGTCACTCCTGATGCTGCGGCGTGCTTTGCCACGTTAGGGCATGAAGCCGCCGACTATGTTCTTGCTCTTGTGCTCTACAGGGCTAACACCGGTGCCGCGGACGACGACTATGCCCAGCGGGTGTTGCGGGATATCGAAGGCGACAACCCGGCGACGGCTGGGATGTGGAAGACCATCAAGTGTAGTCGGCCCCGCCGACATGCATGGAGTTTTAGGTTGGGCGACTTGGCGGAGCATATACCAAAAAGAGTGGCGTACATCCCGTCCCTATAGCCCAAATGGTGCCTCGCCATGACGGGCATCGGTCGACCGACCAAAACGGTGCGGCCGTCCTCGCGCGTCTCGGTGGTGTGGTGTGCTCCGTGTTCTCGCAAATGAGGAGTGTAGGATCCGCGATGAGTGTATGAGGTTCTTCGGTCCCATCCAATCTTTTGCGGGTAGATATCACCGCGTAGCACGGGTCATTCACGTTTGTCTCCGTGTTTGTGATCTTCACACAATCAAACTTTCTATTTGTAGTGCTAGCCGGCACCGATCTATTGCTACCTCCTCTTTCTCCGGATGGTGTTGTCAATCAAACAAACCGAATTGGATAGCTTTTGGTGTGCACGTGATGGTTGATGTTCTTGATCGAACAGGGATTAATTTGATCGATCATATGCATGGTTTATGTTGAAAAGATCCTCGAGTAGGAGTATGCATGAAAACCGAGATATTTTATTAGTCGTAATCATGCAATGTGTTATATTTTTCCAAATTTGTGCTTTGTTTGGATGTCCTTCTCCTCTCTTCCTCCTCTCCCTCCCCTCCGTGAGTTGTTCTTCCTATAGAAAAGCTCTATGATATGTGATTCTCTCGTGGGGAAGAGGGTGTCCGCCGCTGGCGCTAGGGTTGGCCTGAGCTCGCTAGGGCCGGGCGGGGTGGTGGCCGGTGGCGGGGAGCGCGAAACGAGAGGGCGGCGAGAGGAAGAAGATAAACAAGACAAGCTAATCTGAGCGCTTCGTTGCGAAATCCCACATATAACGTATTTTTTTTAGGCCTAAAATATAGTTTGAGCCTGTTCGGGCTGATTTAGTATTCTGTGAGAGAGAATAAGCCAAATAAGCCCAAAAAAAAAAGAGCCTCAGAGGGAGTAGTAGGCGCCCTTGCGTGTTGTCGCTTGTACCGCACGGCCCGCACCAAGGATTGGACGGAACGACAATGGCGTGGGCGGGCCCTATCCTACAAATGAGCCATACGCAAAGGATTCGCATGCAAGGCCGTGACATGGGCCCTATCCTACAAATGAGGTGTGTAGGATTACGCAAAGGATTCGCATGCAAGGATTCACATGTAAGGCCCTATACACGCGTCTCAGAAGTTAAGGAGCCCTCTCGGTGGAAAAGGCTCTCGTGCTCTACAAGAATACGTGTCGCCAACGACGAGGTATTTTGATGATGATTTTTATATTCCTGAACTGTTTGACCAAAACATCCTTATTACTTTTATTGGGACTCGGCGCGGCCGGCGGGCGGCTCATTATTGCTTCTAGGGGGTTGCGTGTGGCAGAAGCGTTAGTTTCCCCGTGCTGCGGCGGAAGGGCAAGAGGCCGGCTACCCGCAGGGCAAGGAGGGCAGAGCGAGGAAGATGAAGGGCAAGAGGCCGCAACACCGCGCTAGACGCGATGGCGGCAGATGCCGCGACGACGTGCTTCCTCGCCGCAGCCGCCGGAGGAACCGCCGCGCGGCGGATCCTCCAACGCTGCATCAAGCGGGACAAGAAAAATCCGTAAGTAACGTACATGCTTCTTCAACCCGCTCGCCGCGCAGTTCCGCAAGCATAATCGACACCGAGGAGGCGATCCAACTCGTGTCGCCCGTCGGATTCGCCAACTCGCCCGGGCGATGCACAAAGTTTCCCCCGCTCTCGCGGGGCGCTTCTTCGAGGCTAATCATCCGAGGCCATATGCTACGAGGGGATGGTGAGGATGACGACGGCACCGTGGGGATCCCAAGGGGCCGGAGCTCCTTAGGAAAGCCGCTAATGCCGCCGGACTTCGGCGGCCGCTTACTTGGCGATGCCGCCGCACCGTCGAACCCCGCGGACCAAGAAGCCGCCGGGCGCCGCCCATGGAATCAGCGGCGCCCCGAGCCCGACGGCGGTGGGCGAACCATAATCATGCGGGAAGCGTTATTGGGCCCGGGAGGACCTCATCGAGGCCGCTCGCCCGCAACCCAACCTTGGTTGATCCCGACGGCACGGAAAGGCGGCGGACGCCGCCGTCGATCCCCACGCCCGTGCATGGCCGGAAGGATGCAAGCGCGCGCGCCACCGCTACCGTGGCTGCGGAGGAACCGTCATCCTCGCTTCGCAGCGCTCGGTGCCGCGATCGATCTTGAGTTCGTAATCCGTTCCTCGCCGGCCGGAATTGGATGTCGCAGGCGATGCACGCCTTCAAAGATGTGTCCGTCCCCAAAACTAGCTACATTTATTTAGTTTTTATTTGTGTCCGAGATGAATTAGAATATCACTACTCCCTCCGCCTCATGGAGTTTGTCGCTTTTAACTTTTGAACCTCATGTTTGACCATCCGTCTCATGGAGTTTGTCCCTTTTACCATTCTCTTTTTTTTTTTTTTTTACTTTAATCTATACTACCAACTATCATCGGTGGGGCCAACTATAATTTTATCGAAATATATCCATATGAGGTCTTGTTTTGCAGATTTATTAAAAGGAATTCAATGGTGTAATCGAATTTAATTTGATTTTTTGGTTTGTGAGTTATAACATTTTTTAGTTAGTTCAAACAAGAGGGCCTCGCCATCGGATATCATGGTGAGGTCGCCGAAGTCTATGGGGATTAAGTATATGATCATACTAGACTATCTAGGTAGGTGGATACGTAGAGTATGTGGATATACTTTGTTTATATACAGCCGTAGTGATATGTTTGTATATATGAAAAAATATGGGTTCCTTCAAAAAAAAAAATCGCGTAGTAAAATCGAGATCTAGCGTTAATATGAGTATCTAAACATACTCAAACCGATAAACAAGTATGAACACATGTGCAACGTGGTTTATTGAGGTGGGAGTAACTACTCCCTGAGTACGTAAACGATAAACGCAGATTCGAATAGGTCTACCCTTTGAAACCATACATATGACCAAAGAAACCAAAAAAATAAAAGCTAATAGTCACATCGGTGACAAAAAATAACCATCAAATGGTACAAGACACGCTAAAGACATGCATATGACTATCATTCATCTCATGCATCCATGCATGAACACTTATGAGTTATGATAAGAAATCAAACCGCATCAACATTGAAGCATATAGGCAAACATAATATTTACAATATTCCATAAAGGTAGATTAGGACATTATATATAATATATATATATATAATATATATATATATATATATATACACACACGCTACAAGCACACACACACATATATATATATAATATAATATAATATAATATAATATAATATAATATAATATAATATAATATAATATAATATAATATAATATAATATAATATAATATAATATAATATAATATAATATAATATAATATAATATAATATAATATAATATATAAAGAAAGAGACGAACACCAACATATACACCCAAGCAATGCACAAAGCCTGAGAACACTGACAGTTCATCGTTCACACAATCTAAATAAGTCAGGGCGTGTTTGGATCCTCTAACTTGGTTAGAGTTAGAGTTACTTTCTAACTCTAACTCTAACCCTCAAGTAACTCTAACCCATAGACAGTTTGGATGGCAGGGTTAGAACAGGGTTAAAAGCACTTTTCCAATCACTTTTCCAAGTTAGTGTGCCTTTGGGTTGGTGGGCTCTACCAAAGTAACCCAAATATCACCCCCTTGAGGGGTTACTTCTTTTTGGTGGGTTAGAGCCAAAATAACCCAATCTAACCCATGTGTTTGGATGCTTTTGGGTTATTTGGGCAAAAAATAACCCAATCTAACTCTAACCCTGGCATCCAAACAGGGCCATAATACATTCTCCTCCTTGATGCTTCTTCTGAGGACGGGAAGAGTTATCCTCGTTGGACTCCACAACTGGGCGCTTACCATTATTGTCCGCCGTGGTAGATCTTGAAGGAGTGGAGATAGTTTTGTGTCCTTTCGCCGGTAACCAACACTCCAAGTGCAGTGAAATATAAAATAGGTGCCCTGGGTCCATCATGTCTGTGTCTAACCCCGTCCGCACTATCTTCACTACTAGTTCACTCCTCTCCACTCGCTTCCACTCCCCGTTATTATCTCCACAACGCCAAGCACGCCGCCGCCTCCCCTCCTCTCGCCCTCGCCCCCCAAGGCGATGAAGGAGAAGAAGCTGGTGATGGCGGCGGGATGCCATGACGACGTTAACTGCCAGCTTTGCGCATTTGCTAGAGGACCCGCCGAGCGAGGAGATCCTCCGCCGCCTCCGCAGGAAGGAACAAGTTGCCGATGCAATGTACATGGAGCTTCGTCGCGTCGCGGCAAGTTCCAGTACACCGACACCAAGGAGGCGATCCGGCTCGTGTCGCCTCCGCCCGGTCGTCGCCTCGCCGCCCCCTCGCCCGAAACAAAGAGTTCCCCCGAGCTCGGCGGCGGCGCTTCAAGGCCGAGCATCCGGAGGCCATATGCTACGAGGGGATGGTGAAGATGACGGCGGCGCCGTGGGATCCCAAGGGGCCGGAGCTCCTCGGGAGAGCCACCGATGCCGGGGGACCCTGCGCTTACTTCTTGGCGATTTGTTTGTGCGGTCGAACCCCACGGACCAAGAAAGCGGGCGCCGCTCCATGGAATCAGCGGTGGCCCGCAACCCGACGGCGGTGGGCGGCGAACCATCTCCCGCCGAAGCCCGTATTTTGGCCCAGCGGACCTCAACGCGGTTGTGTGCCTCAACCCAACCTTGATTCGTGTCCCTACCGCTTCGACGGTGTAAAGTCTGGCGTCGACGACAAACACGCCCGTGTATGGCCGGAAGAATGCATGACCCACGAGGGCGGGGAGTGACGTCGTCCGTCATCGCCTCCGCCGCGGTGCCGCCTCCGCTTTGAGTTCATACTCTTGCCGCTCAAATTGAGCGGCTTAGCGGTATACGCCTTCGTTAGGATGTGCAAGATGTCCCTAAACTAGCTTTATTTGGTTTTCGTTGTCATATTGTTGTGTAAACATCGGTTCTCGCTTTAATTTGCAACATGTGTTTGTTTCCACGTGTTGAGCTGTAATATAATTATTAGAAATTTAGATGAGAGCTCGCCGAGGGTTAGCGATGAGATGCTCGCCGGCGACCATGGCGGCACAAATGGAGTTGCGCCCTCGCAATGTCATCTCCGATGGGAACTATTAAAGTTTTGGTTGTGTGCATGCCATCTCCCGACATTAATGATGTTGTTAGTCTTCTCGAAATGTTTCCCCGCCCTCCAAAAGCTCTATGTGAAGGTAACTAACATTTGGATCAAAATTTTATATGTACCTTACATTCCACATTTAGTTTCTAGCTTATATTGCTTGAAGAGATTTTTTAACACGCTCAAATGTAGGTGATATTTCTTGAGATTTATGAATTGAATTTGTTTATGTGTAATCCGAATTATGTCCGAATGAAAGTTCATTTAGTCAAATTGTGCAATCGTTGTCACTACGCTTTGCGTGTGTTCAGCCCGCACATTTTTTGTTTGTTTCATTTGCGTGTATCTTTGAAGCCGAGTCAAAAAGGGTGAAGCATCCGAAAAAATTTCGGGCCGAAATTTCCGTAATTTTGGAAATATCGCGCCTACCGCTAGGGTCCCAGATATTGCTCCTACCGCCTAAAAATTTCGGAATTTTGAAACCCGTGGCGCCAAAAATTTGGGTCCAAATATTGTAGAAGCCCGCCAACATTGTTGCCACCAAATAAAAGCCCCCAAACTAACCCTAGAAGCTCACTCATTCACTCCCAACCAGCAGCCACCTTCTATAAAAAAAAAAGAGAGAACAGAAGCGCGCGCGCCGCTCGACGGGCGCGGACGGCGGCTCCGGGCGGCCGCCCCGCTCCACACGGCGCACCGGGCGGCCAGCCCGCTGACGCTGGCGGCGCTGGCGCCCGTCCCGCCGTCTTCGCCCCCGCTCGTCGCGCCGCCCCTCGCTCCGGTCCGCGCGACAGCGCCGCTTCGGCGGCTTCGCCCCCGCCCCGGCTCTCCGTCCACGCTCCACGACGCACAAAGACCGGGCTCGCCCCCGCTTCACGCCGGCCCGCCCCGCACTTCTCTGGCCAGGCGCCGAGGTGGTGCCCTCCCCGTTGCCCGCCGGCAGAGGTGCCGCCCGGCCCATCGGCTCCAATCGGCAGACGCCGTTGGTTGCCCAACGCCGGCCCGGCTCCTTCCCCGCACTTGCTGCCGGCATCCAACCATCCTCGAAGGTTTGCATCCTCAATCTCGGATGTGTGTAGAGTCGTAGGGATCCTCAAATTCAGATGTGTGTGTGTTATATTGATGCTACCGTGTAAGCATATTGATTGAGTCGTAGGGATCCTCAAATTCGAGATGTCTTGCATGCTATCGATCCTTTTAATGGCTAACATACATATGCATGCTACCGTGTAAGCATATTGATTGATGATGCAAAAGTCGCCGCATATATACAAAGGCAACACTTCTAGCTTGCATACAGCTGATGACATCTCATTAGTTTGATTTAGGGAAAATTAAAAATGGTTGACAGTCACTACTACAGAATTGAACTTGCATGGTGTTTAGAAATCATTTTCCGTGGCGGGCATTTCAAAAACCGCCACGGAAAATAGGTGGCCTGGCAGCCCCCCGGCCAGGGCAAAAACCACCACGGTTAATAGATTAACCGTGGCGGTCTTTGTAAAATAACCGCCACGGTTAATCCCCATTAACCGTGGCGGTTTTATTACAATGCCCGCCACGGTTAATCCCCATTAACCATGGCGGTTTTATTACAATGCCCGCCACGGAAAAGGCTAGGCTATAAATACAGCCCCAACCTTCTTCTTCCCCATGGGATTTTGCCATTTTTAGGGTTTTGAGCTTCAAAACTCTAAAAACACCATTTCTCGGGGGAAGGTTTTGCCCTTGGTTTGATTGAAGTTTGGCACCGCTAGGGGGTATTTCTCCTCTTTCTCCCCTCTTTTCTCTCCCTCACTCTCTCTCTCTCTCTCCTATGCATGGTCCTCCCTCTCTTTGAGATCTAATTGAATGTGGTTTGTGCTCTCTCTCTTCCCCCTCTCTCCCCCCCTCCCCTCCCCTTATCTCTCTCCCCCTCTCTCTCTCTCTCCCTCTCTCTCTCTCTTTCTTTTTTTGATCTAGTTTTGATCTCTCCCTCTCAAGCTAGCTCCTCTCCCCTCTCTCCTCTCCTTCTCTCTCTCTCCCTCCCCCCTCTCTCTCCCTCCCCCCCCCCCCCTCTCTCTCTCTCCCTCTCTCTCCCCCTTTCTCCTCCCCTCTCTCTCCCTCTCATTTGAGTGTACGTGCTCTCTCTTTCCCTCTCTCTACGTACTCCCTCTCTCTCTCTCTCTCTCTCTCTCTCTCTCATATTCCTCTTTTGCACTTTAGTTAACTCTCTCTAATCATCGATACTTCGATCTCTAATCATCGATCGCTCTCTTTTGCTTTGGTTTAATTAATTTGAGCAGGCCGTCATGGCGCCGAATAGGGATTGGATGTACAGGCCGAGGATGAGTTTGGATTTCGTTGATGATGTGCGAACAAAGTTTATGCCCGTCGCCTTGAAGCATCGAATCGCCGGGGTTCGGAAGTAATGGTGTGCGCCGTGCTATCGGTGCAAGCATATGTTCCCTTACACAAGGATGACGACGCCGTGGAGCACTTGCCGTGGTATGGTTTCATCGTGGAGCCGAGGTCCACCGTGTGGAAGTATCATGGTGAAAAAGAACCGAGTGTCGCGGCCGGTTCATCTGGAGGACCCCCGTCGATTGCAACGACGGAAACAACGGTGGTGGATGAAGGACGAGAACAAGTTGATAATCGTGATTACATCACCGTAGATGAACTGCTTGAAGACATGCTAGAAGACAATGCGGGTGGAGATGATGGTGAACGGTCGGTAGTTGATGACATGTCGCCCGAGGATGCCGATCTTTTCGAGGATATTGCTAACCTCAAAGATGAAGATGACGTGTTGTTTGGCAATCCAAGATGGCTCGAGAATTTTAGACAGATGAAGCGGCGGCAATTGACCCTCTCTACAAAGACGACGGCAAATGTCCGAAGCATTGCACGGTGCTACGCTTTAACCTAACGATGTTGATGCCGAAGGCTCGCCACGGGTGGTCGGTCCACACGAGCTTCAATGACCTGTTATGGGTCCTCGGTGACACTGTTTTACCCAAGGGGAATAAGGTGCCCGCCAATACCTATCGGGTGAAGAAGCCGATTCGTCCCCGTGGCGATGAAGCTTAGGAAGTTTCATGCGTGCCCCAACCATTGCATTCTATACCGGTAACTATGCGGACTTGCGAGAAACCGTGTCGTTGCGGCGATAGTCGCTACAAGAGGAATGCCGGGTGTCGTGCCACCGATGAGGAGGGACCGCCGAGAGGGCCCAAGAAGCGTAAGACGGCCGGCAAGAAGAAGCGCATGCCACCTCCCGAGGACGAGGAAGAAGAGGGTTACACCTGCAGGAAGATCCCCGCCCTATCGGTGTGGTACCTACCCGTGCTCGATCGCTCACGTGCAATTTTTGGGAACCTAGAGGATGCCAAGCCGATGTCCCGGCATGCATCGAACGCACGAAGGGCGATGGCAAGTCGCGACACCCCTCGGATGCCAAAACGTGGAAACGCATCAATGACATGTTCCCGAGTTTAGGACGAGCCCAGAACGTAAGGTTCGCATTGAGTACCGACGGGATGAATCCGTTCGAGACCTCGCAGAGTTCGCACAAAGACTGGCCGGTCACCCTCACCATATACAACCCGCCTCCCCCACGAGTGTCCGAAGCACAAATATCTTCTATCGCCATGCTCATTTTCGGACCAAAGCGGCCCGGCAATGATATAGATGTTCTCATTGAGCCAAGAATGGAGGAATTGGCGGAACGTGGAAAGGGGTCAAGATTATGGATGCGTCCGAGAAGAAGAAGTTCACTCTAAAGGCCATGATAATGGCCACCATCGATGATTACCCCGCTCTCTTTTTCATTGTCGGGGCGATTAAGGGGAAGACAAATTGCATAGTTTGCATTGAGAATACCCGCTCCACTTACCTTAGTGGATCCCAAAAGACGGTGTACATGAAGCATCGTAAATTCCTCTCGCAAAAGAACACAGTACCGGAAACTTCGATGGATGAGTACTTTGACGGGCGAGCCGAGGGTGAAACGGAGGAGCCTGAAAGGGTAAAGTATGGGCCAAAGGTGTTTGAAATGGTGAAGAACATAAACCACGAGTTCGAAAGAAGAAGAAAGCCGGTGGGCCAAAGGCAAAGAAGAAGCGGAAGCGGAACAAAACGGTAGTGGAAGAAGAAGAAGAAGAAGAAGAAGAAGCGTAAGGTAACCCAATCCGGCACCGCCCAAAGTCCCATTCAAGAACTACGCAGATCGCAAGTCGCGTGGCCCAGGTAGCCTACTACCCGGTGCCCAAATCGCGGGGCAAAAAGCAACTACATGCGGTCGTGGGAGGGAAGCAAAGGATCATGGGGGCCGATGGAGTGCAGAGTCCCGAAGAGTACAACAACTACGCAGAGTTTATGCTCTTTACCGATCATCCAACCAAGATCAAGGAAGTCGAGACACGCGTGTGGGGGAATGTCATCAGGACCAAGACAAAGCCCTGGTGCCGCACGGACGGTCAGAAGAAGACAGTGGCAGCCCCGGCAAAAAAATAGGTCAATCCTTTTGTAATAGAACCAAATATATAATGGAACCAAATATGTATGTCACGACATTTATGTAATGGAACCAAAAATGTATTGGAGATCGCCGCACTTGCTCGAAACGTCCCCGACTTGTCAATTAAAGACAGTATTTTTAAATCATGCAAGAACTATTCAAAATTCAAGTTTCACATTTTTCATGGGTACACATACTCATAGGAAGGCCACACAAAAAAATTCGGAATTTTTTAATCAACATTTGAATTGATATGAATTTTTCAAATTCATGTTTTGAATCTATTTTGCGTGGCGGTTATTTTACAATGCCCGCCACGGAAAATGATTTTGCGTGGCGGGCATTGTAAAATAACCGCCATGCAAAATCGCGGCCTATATATATGTGACAGGCATCGGTGGAATTGGCTAAGTCCTCCGGCCGTTCACTTGTGACCCCGAAGGGCTGCCAAAATTTCCTCTCGCCGGCGAGCCCCGCGCTCCTCGGTCCTGACCGCCTCCGGCCACCTCCGCCTCCTCGGTCCTCCCCGCCACGCTCCTCCCTCCTCCCCCCGTGCTCCACTCCACTGCCGCCGGGCTCCAAACCCCAGCCGCCCGTCGAGCTCCACTCCGCCGCCGCCCCCGTCGAGCTCCACGCGCCGCCCCGCCGAGCTCCACACCTCCTCGGCCGGTGGCCTATTTTCGCGCTCCCGCGCCGCCCTCTCCGCCTCCCGCCGCGGCCGGTGGCCTATTTTCTGCTCCCGCGCCGGTGGCTCGAAACCCTAGCCGTGCCGGTGGCTCGTTTACTCCGGCGCGCCCCCTCTCCGCCTCGTCCCCGCCGAGTGCCGCCGGATCTGTGCACCGCCACTCCCAGCGCCTCCTCCCGACCCGGACCCGACGCCCTCTGGCTGCCCCTCGCCTCCCCGCCCTCCCGTGCTCTACCGGCCGGTGAGAAATCTGGGATGAATTTGGGATGGTGCCTGTGAATTTGGGATGAATTTGGAGGTGCCTGTGATGCTATACACTATTTTGGTCCGAGAGGGTGAATTGAGCTAGCCGCCACCGCCGTGATGCTATATACTTGTGAAATTTTGATTCAATTTGGTCCTAGCTGCCCTGTGATGCTATATACTTATGAAATTTTGAATCAATTTTGTCCTATGTTTTTGTGATGCTATATACTTATGAAATTGCTGCCACGGGGTTTGTTTAGCCGAGCATATATGCCACGCTTATGATGCCATTTCCATTGCCATACTTATATGTGATGAAAAGGGATGAATTTGTATTTTCAAAATTTTGGTATGCTTGACCTTGCTGTCCCATTTGCTAAGTACTCATTTACTGAGAATTTGAGAATTTTTGAGGACTTAGCCGACAGGAGAAAATTTTGGCTGCCCTTCGTGGTAACAAGTGAACGACCAGAGGACTTAATTAGCCGATTCCAGCGATGCCTGTCTGTGGATACAGGATCACCAAAGAACTCTACTGAGCTGTTCGCAGGGTTCTATCCTAGCCTGCGGCCACAAACAACTCCCAGAAGGCAATAGAAGCATAGCTACGGTGACTTTGTTGTAACTAGGATAGAACACTAGTCGATTACCTTGTTTAGAGTTCGGGTGTTCGGTTCCTCTACTCGACAACCCTCTCTCAGATCCGACTAGGATCGTAGCGAGTTCCTTGGCCCCTTGGACTATAAAAGGCGGCCAAGGAACACCTCGTAGAGGAGAGCGAACGAACATACAGACACAAGCTTGGCCACGACCAAGCGTTTTAGCTTCACGGCCGATTCCCCGCTAACCCCCATCAATCAAAAAACAAAGTTCACGCCGACCGGCGTAAAGGTCTTTACTCGATCCTTGATCGAGGGCCCGAACCAGATATAAAAACCCCGCTCTCCATGTCGGTGCGCAACAAAACCGCCGGGCTCCAGTTTTGTCGAGGTCCCAACAACCGCCCGGTTCACCCCGTGGGCGTGCACACTGGTCGTAAAACATCAACACCGGGCGCGCCCGGTAGGGGCTCGTCGAATTTCAGCACGAGTCCCCGGGCGACCACGACATCATGGGTGCATCGGCGAAGGACGATCATCTTCGGATCATGGGCTTGCGAGATCGACGACGACAAAGAAGACTCGAAGCTACATCTTCGAGGATTCCAAGACCGACGAACGTAAACTCGTAGAAGCTCCAAAGAATCGACAATTGCCGGCCGCCTCGAAGACGAGAACAAACTCGAAGCCCGCCGAAACCAACACGGAAGGACCCAAACCCGAAACCAACTCGGGGAAGGTGGACAACCAGACTCAAGTGCGGATTCCGAAGGCAACTAGAAGTACAACTCCAACTCCGACTTGGACAAGGGAAGCTACACCAACTCCGGTTTGGATAAGGGAAGCTACTCCAACTCGAAAAACTTTTTTCAGCCAACACTACTCCAACTCGGAGAAAGAAGGCGAATTTGGATATAACCCCGACACCCGCCTAGATTACCTTTTCGCTTCCTACACAGATTACGCAACGCAAAGATACGCGTATTCAAGGAGCGCCAAGACAACTTTGAAGAGAAGATTGGAGATTCCTTTGGAGGGCGCGCAAAGAGGGCTCATATTGACAAGAACCCCAGAGGAGTGCATCATCCACCGCCAAGAACCCTCAACAAAGCCGATCATCAGCAACGGACGACCGGGGAGGGTCAACATCCCGAACCTACCCCGACGGAAGGAGTGGCGACCCAAAGCTACGGCCGCTAAGGAAATCTTTATGGTGGCCGCGGCCGCACCCCCACTTACCCGCCCGTAAGCCCCCGACATCAGTCCATCGACGAAGGCCTATCCAACATCTCGGGCGGACGAAAAGAACCCTTGAAGATGAAGGAGAACACCAACGCCAAGAAAGGCCAAAAAGGAACAAGTCGGGGGAGGACGCCGAATCGTGGCAAACTCACGCATGCAAGCCCCGAACAACAAATATCGCCGATCTACATGAGTACGAAAGGCTAAAGTCCGAAAGATAAGCCGATGATGATCAACGAGCAACTCGAGAAAGGCTACAAGGGTTGATTGACCGCCAAGACCGCAAATGCACCTAAATGACGAGGAAAGGCTCATCAAGGAGGCATTGCGAAGGCTATCCGAAAGAGATCCCGTGACGCCGCAGCCAAAGGCGAACAACTCTCGTGCTCCAAGAAGTCGGTCCAACGTCTTCGAAAGATTGGGAAGGCCGCAAGGCTCCAACAATTCCGTGCCACCCCGAGGGATGGTAGACAATACCAGAGACCCCCGAGGGAAAGCCCTGCTTCAAGACCAAGCCGACGAGAAGAAGTCGCGGAATCAACATATCGACCGACTAGAACTCATCCAAGAGGAGAAAGAACCTCAGGAAGACTTGAAGAAAGAACAACGGAAGCTACGACATGTGTTTCCCTCGCCGTAGAAAGATTGCAAGAAGTCGCTACCCCCAAAGTTCAAGCCTTCAAACCACTCAAAATATGATGGGAAAAACAGCCCGCACAATGGCTCGAGTCTACTCACAATCCATTGAGCCGGGCCGGAGGAGATGATGACGCAAAAGCCATCTTCTTTCCCATGGCCCTAGAGGCTCTACCGCTCCAATGGTTCGACAAGATCGAAGAGGGCTCAATCGACATAATCGGGAAGACTTTACGTAGAGAGTATTCAAGAGCAACTTCGCAGAATCATCACCCATCCATTACTCAGCCGAGTTGAAAAGCCTCAAGCGTAAGCCGAGAATCCCCCGAGAGATTACTACCGAAGATTTGGGGAGATGAGATCCCAAGTACATGACATCACCGAGAGAGAAGTGATAGACGCCTTCAGAACGATTTTCTCAAGATGGCGCTCTCGGATTTCTACAAAGACAACCCGAGGACAAACGAAAGCAGCTTCAAGCTTATCGTTGAGAAGATGATCGGAGTGAAGAAAGAACCCGAGACCGCTTTCTAGAAAGAAAGAACTCGAAAGGCCCAAAGAAGGATTAAAACAACTCTCAACAAAGAAAAGAAGCGAGGACCGTGACAATACCGTCGCAATGGCGGAGAAGTCAAAGAAACCCTACAAACAAAGGTTCAACAACAACAACAATGGCGACAGAAATGTAAGCAATATCAAGCTAGAAGACCTACCCCGCATCTACCACCCCGAGAGCTCCGCACGCTCGAAAACTGTACAACATTCCGTGAGAAGTACAAGGGAGGAAACAACTCGCCTCAAAAGGGAGACAATCAAGAAAACAGAGAAGAAGCCTGTGTGAAGAACCAAAGATAGGGGATTTCAAAGCAACGAGATCCTTGAACATCATATTCTCTAGAGTACCCTGGTTCAAAGAGCAAGAGACAAGACAAGCTAGCACTGATCAATCATGGCAAAGAACCCGCAATACCGCAATACTACCTTAATTGGTCCCAATACCCAATTCAGTTCACCAGGGGAGGATCAATGGACAAGTGTGGGCAACGCCGGCCCAGATCCTTTGGTATTGGAACCTACGATAGCCGGAGTGATCAAGCTACCAAAGTACTTGATCGACGGAGGAGCAGGATTGAACTTCATATTTTTAGAAACACTGGACAAGATGGGACTAGACCTCTCCTGACCGATCGCTCCTTCAAGCACTCCTTTCTATGGAATAGTACCCGACGAGCACCATACCAGTTGGACAAGTCACCATGCCGCTTACATTTGGATCTCCATCAAATTATCTGACAGAGTACATCAAGTTTGAAGTAGCAGATCTCGAGTCACCATACCACGCCATCATGGGGAGACCTGCCATTGCAAAATTCATGGCTATTCCACACTACCCGTATCTTCTGCTAAAGATGCCGGCACCTTTTGGGGTTCTTTCTATCAAAGGAGACCTCAAGAAAGCCTTCGAGTGTGACGCATAAGCCGTGGAAATCGCAAACAAGACAAGAGAACTCTTGGAGAAAAAAGAACTCAACCAGATGGCACAAGAGACGGATCCGTAAGAACTCGAGATACCGCCAAGAAGCAAGCAATTCCGATTCCACCGTAAGAAGCCGACGTCAAGCACATTGACCTACGACGGGCGATCCATCCAAGACGGCGATCATCATCGCCACCTATCTCCAAAATAGAATTCACGCCACCGCCTTCCAAAGGCAACACAAAGATATATTTGCCCGAAACCGCCAGACATGCCCGGCGTAGCAAGGAGCCGGGTCGAGCAATGCACTGACATCAATATGGGATCCAAACCCATCGTGCAAAGACTAAGGAGGTTCTCACCGTAAAAGAAGGAGGCCATCAAAAAGGAGATTGCAAAACTACTCGCAGCCAGATTCATCGTGAGAAATCCTACATCCCGACCGGCTAGCCAAACCGGTTCTCGGTCCGTAAGAAGAACACCTCGGATCGGGCGAATGTGTGTGGACTACACGCACTGAATAAGCACCGCCCAAAAGATCCCTTCGGGCTACCAAGGATCGACCAAATAGTGGACTCTACAAAGAGATCAGCTCTACTATCGTTCTTGGACCGCTACTCAGATACCACCGATTGCAATCAAGAAAGAAGATCGAAAGCAAGACCTCTTTATCACCCCTTCGGTGCCTATCAAGCTACAAAACAATGTCCTTCGGATTGAAGAACGCCGAGCAACGTATCAAAGAGCGATACGTACTTGTTTGGGAGAGCAGATTGGCAAAAATACCAAAGCATACGTAGACGACGTGGTGGTGAAGACCGTGAGAACCGTAGACTCGATTCAAGACCGGAAGAGACCTTCAAGAATCTCAACAAGTGGAAATGGAAGCTCAACCCAACAAAATACGCCTTTGAGTACCTTCGACAGCTACTAGGTTTTTGGTCAAGAATAGAGGTATCGGGGCAAGACACCAAGCAAATCAAGGCAATCACCAAGATGACACAACCCCGAAGCATCAAGGACGCCCGTAAGCTCACAGGGTGCATGGCAAAAAAAACGTATTCATATCTAAGCTTGGAGAAAAAGGGCTACCTTCTTCAAACTCATCAAGACCAAAGGAGAATTCAAATGGACAAAGGATGCGCATAAGGCGTTTGAAGAACTCAAAGAGTACCTTACAACAGCTCCAAATTCCCTAACACCTCCAAAGGATCAAGAAGAACTCCTACTCTATATAGCAAAGAACAAATACAAAGGGGTCGTACCAAAGAATCATCGTGGAAAGAGAAGAGCCCGAGCAACCTAACAAGGTCCGTGAGGCCGCTTTACTACGTGAGCGAGGTTCTATCTCGAGTCCAAAGCTCGATACCCTCACGCATAAAAAAACTACTCTACTCCATACCGATCACATCAAGGAAGCTACGACACTACTCGACAAATACGTAAATCACAAAGGGTAACTAACTCACCACTAGGCGACATCCCGAGGAAATCGTAGATTCAACAGCCGCATATCAAAATGGGCAAAGGGAACTCGAGCATTGAATCTAGAGTTCACTCCAAGAAGAGCAATCAAATCCTAGGCGCTACCTAATTTCATAGCAGAATGGACCGAGCCCAACAACCCATATCCGACGACATCAAGAAACATTGGAACATGTACTTCGATGGATCGCTGAAGCTAAGGGGAGCAGAGCCGGGATTTTATTCATATCTCCGAAGGAAGATAACTCAAGTACGTGGCCGCAAATCATGTGGCAAAGTTACAAACAACGAGGCGAGTATGAAGCACTCATCCATGGCCTCAAGATAGCAAGAACTCGGGAATCAAGAGACTACAAGTATACGGCGACTCCGCGGTTGTCATCAATCAAGTCAATAAGGACCGACTGCACAAAGGACAACATGGGCCTCTATTGCACGTGGCGCGCAAGCTAGAAAAGAACTTCCAAGGCCTAGAAATTCTACACGTGCTCGAGATGCGAACGTGGGCGGCGACGCGCTAGCCAAACTCGGATCCGACAGAGCACAAGTCCCACCAGAGTATTCGCCGAAGAACTCTTGAAGCCATCCATCAAGGAGAACCCGTAAGAAGACAACGTGGAGCAATCAACTCTAAATGGAGTAATGATAATCTCTCCGTGTCGAAGAACAACTCCCCGGATCGAAGACATCACAAACTTCATCAAGAACAAGACACTACCCGAAGACAAAGTTGAAGCAAACCGTGATCTTGAGAAGAAGCAAGAACTACATGCTCATCAAAGACAAGCTTTACAAGAGAGCAAAGATCATCGAGTATTACTCAAATGCATAAGTTCCGAAGAAGGAAAAGACATCCTACAAGAAATCCACTGATGCCGTGGAAACCACGCAGCCAAGAAAACCCTCATGGGAAAAGCATTCGTAACAGATACTACATCACCAACAGCCCCTCAAAGACGCAGAAGAACTCGCCGAAGATGCAAAGGATGCCGATGTTCGCGAAGACAAGCGCATGTGCCAAAGACACAACTTGATCCGCATACCACCATCATGGCCCTTTTCGTGGCCGGGACCGGATCAAGTCGGACCACTCAAGAGAGCAAAAGGAGGATATGAGTATATCTACGCCGCCATCGACAAATTCACCAAATGGATAGAATACAAGCCATTGGTCACCTTCACCCCACCAAGGCAAATGAAGTTCATCCAAGAGATCATGCACGTATTCGATGCCCAACAGATCATCATCGACCTCGGATCACCGCTTCACGGCGGCAATTCAAGATCGGGCACAAGATTGTGGCATACGGATAGATTATGCATCCGTAGCACACCCTCGTGCTAACGGACAAGTCGAAAGAGCAAACGGACTCATCCTTGCCTGACTAAAGCCAAGACTATACGAAGAACTAAAAGACTACGAGCCAAGTGGATCAAAGAACTCCCAAAAGTCGCCCTGGGGCCTAAGAACTCAAATCACAGAGCAACAAAGTTATTCACCTTTCTTCCCGACCTACGGATCGGTCGCTCTACCGGCATCTCATTTGGAGCTCTCCAAGAATCGAAAGCAATTTGAAGAAGGAGAAGGAGAAGGAGAACAAAGAAGACTAGAAATCGACCGCGCGTAAGAAGTCGATCAAACGCCATCCTCCGTAATGCAAGATATCTACAAGGACTAAGAAGGCATTACGACAAGAGCACACGCCCAAGAAAGCTTAACCCGTGAGATCAAGTACTCAAGAGAAACCAAAAGACGGAAGGCAAGCACAAATTGCTCAAATTCCCATGGGAAGGACCATATATCGTCAAAGGAGTACCGGGACCGTGAACCTACAAGCCGATGACCATGCAAGGAGAAGAAGTCGAAACTTTTGGCACATAAACCAGCTCGAAAGGTTCTATCCATAATCGAGAAACTCAAGGCAGCGTAAGAGAAGCGTAACGCAAAAACAACTCTCCGATACTTCAAGAAGAAGAAGATCAAGCCCGAAAGAGCTCCTGACCATCCAAAGAGGTCACCAAATACGCAGCCACCGTGCACTTCAACAAAAAACAAGTTGCCCGTAGTGAAGCCGCATGCCTCCTAAGGGAGAAGAACAATGCCTCCTAAGGGAGAAGAAAAAGATGCCCGATTTGGCACTTCACAAGAAGAAGTCGACCAAAAAGAAGGCAAAACCCGACCACCGTAACGGAGGTCAAATTCCAAGGGTGAAACCACGCAAAGTCCTAGCTCGAAAAAGCGCCCACACCTTAAATCCTAGAGGAAGATCATGAACTTTGACTCTTGAAAAAAGAGGACGTTGGGATCGCCCGCTTAGGTCGCAGAGGCCATCAAGGGTCCGTAAAGCGCCACTATGTCCAATGACGGCGGACGGCCTTTCGAATCAAAGCGTGAACGGTGTAGTGTTGTGAAATAGAAACCCATCGCCTCACACAAGTCTCTTAGAAAGCGAGCAGCCCAAACCGTGCAAGGTGGATTGTAGTGTTATGAAATAGGAACCCAACCATCTTGACCTTCAAATCAAGCGGGCAACTTAAATGGGCCCTGACCGAGAACCCTTCAAGGGACGCCATGCGATAGTCTATCGGACAAAGATGGGAGAGCCCTAGCCCGCACGAGGCAACCCCGAAGTTAGAACAACTCTTTTAGGAGCACGACTCCACCAAAATACACTAGCATGTCCAAGAGAAGACAAACGCTAGAGGGCCTAAAAAAGGAGAAACCTAACGGCCCGGAGAGACCCTCCTAACAATCGTGACAAGTCTCGTAAGAAGACGCAAGTCACACGCCGCCCTTGAAAACAACCCCGCAAAATGGGGACGCCCCAACCATCATCAGAAGTCTACGTAAAAGGACGAGCCGAATCTTCGTAAGAACAACCCCTCAAGACCAAGAGCAAGACTCTATCACCTCAAGCAAGTCTACGTAAAGGACGAGCCGAATCTTCGTAAGAACAACCCTCAAGACCAAGAGCAAGACTCTATCACCTCAAGCAAGTCTACGTAAAAGGACGAGCTGAATCTTCGTAAGAACAACCCTCAAGACCAAGAGCAAGACTCTATCACCTCAAGCAAGTCTACGTAAAGGACGAAGTTGAATCTTTAGAAGAACAACCCCGAAGACAAAGAGCAAGACTCTATCACCTCAAGCGAAGTCTACACAAAGGACGAGCCGAATCTCCGTAAGAACAACCCCGAAGACCAAGAGCAAGACTCTATTCACCTCAAGCAAGTCTACGTAAAGGACGAGCTGAATCTTCGAAGAACAACCCTCAAGACCAAGAGCAAGACTCTATCACCTCCAAATGAAGTCTACGTAAAGGACAAGTCGAATCTTCAAGAACAACCCCGAGACCGTGAGCAAGCCTCTACAACCGCTTTCAAATCTACGAGAAGACGAGCCGATACTCCGCACAAAAGAAAATTGAATTCAAGAGCAAGACTCCACTCATCATGACAAGTCTCGTAAAGAAGACGTAAGTCATTCGTCGTCAAGAAAACAACCCCGACAGATCAAGAGCAAGACTCGCAAATATCCCCAACCAAGTCTACGTAAAAGCGGGTTGACTCTCCTAAAAAACAAAGACTCGACTTCGTGGAGAAGAACGCCGAACTACCTTCAGCCAAGTCTACGTAAACAAAGCTAGCCGACGCGGGCCAAGGAAAGAATAACCCAAAGGCGCACAAGGACAAGATCCTACGCCACCTTCAAAATGATCTACTAGAAGACCACCGACAAGTCAGAAAACAAAGATCGACAACTCGATGCAGAACTTCAACGCTATAAACAAGCCAAGTCTATCGAAAAGGCAAGATGGATCATCACCAAAACAAAGACCGATGTCACGGAGCACGACTCAAGACTACTCCCGGCATGAACCTACAAGAAGGATATAAGAGCCGAAGCCTAAGGAAGAATTCTAAAGGCGAATTGCAAACAAGTCGCCCGAGGAAAAGAACCCGGATGACCATCTCAAGAACAAGCGTAGGACCCGATCGCAACAAGTCTCCGCACGGCGGCGCATCGAAGTCATACAAAAAAGTACAAGTACAAAATGGATAAAAGGGAAAGATCTCTTTATTCAACATCTTGAAGATTACAAGTTACATGGGAAACAACCCCCTACAAGATACAAAGAAGACTTCAGATGCACGGGGAGCCCAACAAGAACTCCCCGCAGACAAGATACAAAGAAGACCTCGGGGCACTATAATCCTAAAGAGTACAACACCGCAGTGTGAGAAACCGCATCCAACGGCGAAGAAGACGGAGCGCCGGACCAGATATTTGAACCCTAAGAGCCCGAATCTCAACGATTCAGTGGCTACTGAAGTCAAGACCCTTGCGCCCAAGTCCATAAACACCGAGCTCGAAGAACCCCGACGATGGCAAAATAATGGACCCCAGAACAAGATAAGCGACCGGGCGAAGAAAAGAACCCTCTCGCAGAAGGCCCGAGTCCACCATGTTGCAGTAGGATGAAAAGAGCCCAAAGGGAGCGCCAACTCCACAAAGAGTAGAAGGAAGCGCACCCAAAGAGCACCATCTTCAGCAATTCCTCAAAAGGCACAACCTTCCCCGAAGATGAGCGGCGACGACAATACCGGTTGGGAAGCCGACATATGTCTACCCAAGCAAAGAAGGAAGGAGACCAAAGAGGACCGTGAGGGTAACCGAAAAGAACCCTACCCGACCCACACCAAGAAAAAAAAAAGGAGGAGAGGAGATCATCTTAGGTCACAAGACATCCCGCACTCACCCCCTCAAACTTTCCCCTGTGTGGAACTGCCGCGGGAATGGCCTCCGCTATTCCCAATCACAAGACATCCCTCACTCACGTAAGAACTCGAAAGGCTAAAAAGACGCCTTCGAGGCTGATCCAACTCACTCAAAGGCACGCCATGGATCCAAAGCTCGAATGAAGTCTTTTCCTACGAGAAGAGAGACAGACGCCTAGAGGAAGAAGAAGCAGTAGAAGAAGAAAGACACTCGATCCTCATCGGCAAAAACAAAGTAATATTTATAGGCGGAACCAACACGCCTATAGACCAAGTCCACGTAAGACGAGGCAACCAAAGAAAAAAGGAGCGGCCACCTCAAATCACGCTAGAAGAGAATTTATGGCAATGACTGCCATGCACCGACGCTTCCCAAAAAACGGAGCGCAAAAAGCGCCGCGATCGCGGACTCCCCGCGGACCGCACGCGAAAAAGAGAAACGGTCAAAAATCCCGGGTAAAATGAAGAACCCCTAAAAGCTCAATCTACGTAAGAGCTCTTAGATGCTTAGGGCTACAGGATACCCGGGCACAATTTTTACGTAAGAGCTCCGACGACGAGAAGAACTAGAAGACCGCCAGCCTCTTTGTACCAAAAAGCAAGAAGCTCTGGGGCTACATTCCTACGGGTGCACTTTTTCGTAAAAGTGCACACCGTGGTGAAGACAACAAGGACCACATCAAGGCCGCACCCGAGAAGAGCGAACAGCCTCTCATGACTCAAAAACTTGAGATGCTCGGGGTTAAGGAACAAGGCTCTCCTTTCAAGAAAGAAGAGCTCCGACGACGGAAGAACTCAAGAAGGAGGAGAAGAACTCAAAGACCTTCCAAACTCTTTGTGCCAAAAAGCAAGAAGCTCGGGGTTACACCCTATGGGTGCACTTTTTTTTTCAAAATTGCACTGTGAAGATGATCTTGAAGACCATATCAAGGCCTCGCCCGAGAAGAGCAAGACAACCCTCATGACTCGACCTTGAGATGCTTGGGGGCTTGTGGATACAGATCACCAAAGAACTCTATCGAAGCCGTTCGCTCGGTTCTATCCTAGCCTCGCGGCCACAAACAACTCCCGTAAGGCAATAGAAGCATAGCTACGGTGACTTATGTTGTAACTAGGATAGAACACTAGTCGATTACCTTGTTTAGAGTTCGGTGTTTCGGGTTCCTCTACCTGACAACCCTCTCTCAGATCCGACTAGGATCGTAGCGAGTTCCTTGGCCCCTTGGACTATAAAAGGCGGCCAAGGAACACCTCGTGAGAGGAGAGCGAACGAACATACAGACACAAAGCTTGGCCACGACCAAGCCAGAAGCTTCACAAACCGATTCCCTACTAACCCCATCAATCAAAAAACAAAGCTCACGCCGACCGACGTAAAGGTCTTTACCGATCCTTGATCGAGGGCCCGAACCAAGATAAAAACCCCGCCTCCATGTCACCGCAACAAACCGCCGGGCTCCAGTTCGCCGAGGTTCTAACAAATCGCCCGGCTCACCCCGCGGGTGTGCTCTCGTCATAAAACATCGACAATCGGCCACATATATATTCACTACTACTTAGTTGAACTTCGATCCGTGGGCGTTTTTTTTGGTTTTCCATGGCATTTACTACAACCTTACTATCTACTTGAGGCATTTGAAATGAACTATTTGTATACTTAGTGCCGAGGCAAAGGGCATATGCGATGATGTGAATATTTTTATGCCGAGGCAAATGATGATGAAATGTCCCCATATTTGTGAGCGGCTAACGAGGATGGCTTGTATAACATATACAAGCAACCAGTTTAGACGCGATGTGATAAGGATAGTTGGGTACTTCCCGAGCCAAATACACATTTTTACACATTTTTTTATTTTTACACTTTTTTGGTATTGTTACACATTTTTTGTTTATTTTTTGTATTTTTTGTATGTACTATGTAAAAAAGGAAAATATGTACCTATTTTATCTATTTTTTGTAAATGTTTGGTTTTTTTGTAACTACTCTATGTAAAATGGAAAACTATATATGTAATCATGAGAGGAATACAATAAATATAATTTGAGATGACTCATGATGGCTCTACTACATACTACCGCTGTACTTTACTCCCCGACTATAAATTACTATAATAAAATGCTCAAGCGTGTTCCCCGTAGAATCCAATGGCATCCGAACCAACCGATAAAGATCGCGGGTAATGGGTGGCCGTGAGCGAGGAGGATGGGCCTCCACGTCCCCATTCTTCCTCCGACGCGGGATACGTGAGCGAAGAGTTGACACCACCGAGGCCACGTAAGAAACGCCCTAGGGAGGATGAAATTGATCCTGACCGCAAACCGAGGGAGCCCAACACACGGGGTTCTCGAAAGTGGACAGCCCGAACCAAAAACGTAAGTATACGACAAACAAACACAACGTCGTGTGCTCCTCATGTAAGTACACGACTAATTTTAGTTGTTGTCGTGGATAGTTACCATTGGTGCCTCTCCAAGGCCTAGAGTTTGGTGAAGAGAGAGCTCAACCGAGGGGCAGAATCTGTCCCACCCCCAAAGACTTCAAATGACCACCACCTCCAAGAAGTCGCTTGAAAAGAGGCCAAAGACGGAGGCACCGTAAAGTCGAGAGGTGGTGCGTAATATATTGAGGATAGGGCCAATTGAGATCCCGTGGAGCCGAATCTATCGTGGCCACCTATAGCAACCAGATTCCATTATAGCCAAGGAAACCGTGCCCATCACTTACCTAGACCGGAGGAATGTCCCGAAGGAGTCAAGAAGAAGGTGTGGAAAGGCGTGAAAGTCCTGCTCCATTATCCAGTACGAGGCGTGCTTTGACAAAAAGAAATGCAAGAAGTATGTGTGGTCCATTGCAAGTAAAGCGCCAAGCACCTCGGAACAATCTCTACACAAACTATGTGCGTAAGGGCAAGTCACCACTTCAAGCCTACAACTTCTTAAAGCAACCCGTCTCGATGAGTTCGCCAACCTTACGACTAACGAAGAGTATGAGGCCAAGTCAAAAATGGGTAAAGAACTCGCAAAGAAGAACGAACTCAGCACAACCTCGGCATGGTAGGATATTTTGGTCATAAGGGTGGATGGCGGCGGAAAGAAAGGGAGGACGCCGAGAAAGGATAGAGAATCCATTGCTAGACCTTCCCGAGAGGACATGTGACTTCTTCTATGCCCGTCACCAAGAAGCGTAAGACTAGCAAAGACATCCAAGTACAATGACCCAAAGGTCAACGAGGTGGAGAAGAAGGTGATGCTTGTCAAAGAGGCCAAGGCGCCAAGGGAGTTCCAACCTTGAGGGAGCACGACGAAATGACCGAGGCAATCGGAAGACCCGAGCACCGCGGGTCGAAGTTCGGGGCCGTGGCTCGAGGTATAGCCGAAGACCGTGGATTCTTGGGCATCCGACGCCGCCAACTACCACACGAGGCGCAGGTACAAGGAAAACCTTAAGATGCAAGGCTATGAGGAAGCCATGAAGGACATAGTCGAGAAGAAAAATAGAAGAGGTATTAACGACAAGAGGTTTTTCCAACATCCAAAGTGTGAGTACGAAAGTGCCGGAGCTAGAAGAACCCAATCGACGATCTCGCCGAACCCGCGGTGGGCACTCTCTATATACCCGCTAAGCGTGAAGGGAAAGAAGAAGGAGGTGGGACGCCGTGGTGTGTCGCACCACCTGAGACAATCCTTGTACAATAACGAGCCGATCCCACCCGACTATGCCTTCGCTTTATCCGCAATCCATAGAACCGTGCCTTGGTGATGAGGAGATCGATATCCCGTGAACAAGGAGAAACAATACTCAAGGACCTTCGGGTGGAGAGGGAGTACCTATGGAACAAGGAAGACATTGCCCCGTGGAAACCGACGACACCACCTCCGACGGTAGCGCCCGCAGTTCTCCTCCTTCTCCCCCGTTGGTGGTGGCGATGACGATGATGATAACAACGATGATGGTGGCCGAGGTGGCGGAAGTCCTCATCCGAACCCACCTCCGAAGAACCGAAGGAGGAGACGGCGGCAAGACACCCTGTTACGGGCGACGGCGGCGAGAGGACACCTTCTCCTCCTGTGACAAGGGGCTCGCCGCCCCACGCCGCTCAAGCACCCAATGGTCGAGGAGGTTTCGTAAAATGTGACAGGTATAGAAATAAAAATACATGGCTAACTTGTACTATGCATTAATTGGTGGCTAATGTAGTTCAATTCCACATGCATAGGATTGTCAACACCGCCTCGTAAGCAGTTAGAAGGACGATGAGGTCGAATGCTCCCCAAGCGCCGAAGAAGAAGAAGCTATCAAAAGAAGATGAGGGAAGTTCTTGCCCCGACCAACAAATACTTAGATGATGAGGCCGAAGGAGCTAGCGGAGAAGGAAAAGGGCCTCCGATTGGCTAAGCGTAACCCGGGGCCGTGGAAGACCAGCAAGCACTAGGTACGTATATGCGTGATAATCTCAACCAAACTTAGCCGGACATATTATGTATGCGCACGTAGCTAGAAGATGCTAACGCACATCTCCTTTGTATAGGAATTATATACCCCATCGGGCGGGGACAACGGGTCAGCCCGACCGCCTGCATCGGTTTGAGCTTGGCAAGTTCATGGTGCCGAAGGGCCGCCTAATCGAGGAAGAGGAGTGGGACACTCGCAGTTCCACCGATTATATCGGCGATGCGCTTGATCGGGGGTGACGGAGTTCCATTTCGTGGTTCCTAAAGAGCTCTTTAACTTGGAGGACATTTCACCGCCAATAGGCTTCGATGAAATGTGGCGGTTGCTACTGGCGCCGACCCCTCGACCAATCCATTGTCACCCTCTATGCTCATGGTGAGTTTGTTTACCGATCATTACGTGCTCGTACACCACTAATTCTAGCTCTCCGATCCTATAATGACGTGACCACATGTGCTTGCAGGGATGCAAGCATTGATAGCCCGAACGAAGAATGAGCCAATTGTGTTTTCTATGTCCAAATGATATAGACGCATGAAATTTCTGAATACCGGATGGAGAGCCGTAGAGGAACCAAGACCTCAAGAAGTCGGGCAAGGCCGAACAATATAAACACTATGAAAGATTGGCCAATGCAAAAGTTAGAGAGATGGCGTACTACATCCGTAAGTGCATGAAGAAAATCAAAACGGAGGCCGGTTGTCTCATTGCGCCCAACATATCAAGTAAGTGAAAAGCAATACTTTTTATTTTTTGAACACTTGGAATCTATTTCTAATCAAATAAAATGGTGTAGCATGGCCGGTATAGAAACAACAAAGACACAATGGCCAATTGGATTACTTGGCTAATCTTCCCTCAGATGGAACGGCCCTTAGGCTAGACTCGTTGTATGATACGCCAAAAGGCCTCTATAAACATTTTGAAGAGGCCCCCGCAAACCGTAAGTCACGACACTTGTATACTATTTCATACCACAAACTGTAAAGTCATGACACTATGGGATTTCGCATGTGGCTTACAAGGATTACTTGAAAGACCCCGAGTCATTCGACGGAGGCAGAGTATACGCGAAAGAAAAACATAAGGACCAAATGAAGATCAGCGAGATTACGAGGTATATGCAAAGATTACTCGCTTGCTCGCCCATATTGAATGGTCTCATAATATTCTAACCATTTTCCGTACATATATCGCGGCATGCAAAGGCGTAAGCGTACCTTTGGCAAAGAACCTCGGTGGTTTCTATACCGCATTCATATCCCGCAGCGACGTGTACCGCACCACGCGGGCGCGAAATGACGAAGAAAAAACCACGCCACAATTTTGAACGAAAGGCTTGGATGACATTACGCTCAAGAAACCGGTTGGCGCCATCCGTAGGGGCGCCATTGAGGACGCGTGCTACCTACCGGCAATTTCTTCGACCCTAACAAAGGACCTTGCCGTAAACGAGGACTTATGGGAACTACGGATCGAGAAATAAGCTAGACATGAAGGACTATACGTGGATGGCCCAGAGTTGTAACCTAGCTAAAGTGATTGAGCAATCGATCGCTCGATCGAGTTTTGTAAATTCTCGATGTGTGGTGGTCACTTTTAAACTCTACGTGCTTTAATTGAATGTCCATGTTAGTTGAATGTTAAATTGTGATGCATGTTTAAGATTTATGTGAATATTCTCTTATTTTATTATTTAATATGTGGTTTAAATCATAATTTATAATTTTATAATATTTTTGAATTATTTTTTTTATTAATCCTGAATTAATTAACCGCGGGCGGGCTTTTTAACAAAAACCGCCATGGTTAATACATTAACCATGGCGGCACGTAATCATGCCCGCCATGGTTAATCTATTAACCGCGGGCGTTTTTGTTAAACGCCCCGCCACGCGGTTAATCGATTTTCCATGGCGGGTATGGAGTCCGCCACGATTAATCGCTCGACAACCGCGACCCTAGCTCCGTGGCGATCCTATGCTCACCACGAAAAATCGAAAATGCCCGCCACGGAAGTTCACCCTCGTAGTAGTGAGTTGTCGGGCTAACCGCTTAGCTATATGTGGATGTGTACACCGGAGCTTTGTTTGCTAGCAAGAACCGAGCTTTGGCTCCAAGGCGCTCTGCTTTGTTTTGCATCACATAGAAAAGACCGCCGCTACATAATCCACATGTAACTTATTGCCTAGGCACTTCTCCTTGGGGTTTTTAATCCGGTACTTTTATTGCTATATGAATGAATATGAATTTCAAACAATTAGTGGCCCTATGCTAATTCATTACAAAAGAATAATTTGGTCCACGCCCCACTTGAAAAACTTTGAGAGTGACACGTATAATTTGGTGCCCTATGCTAATTCATGACTTTTTAATTTGTTACTAGTACAATGGTCGGGTGATGGAGCTCATGCTTCGCTAGTGCTAAAGGCAAGAGTGTGGCTTCGTGCAAGGGCATTGTGGTTGACCCGTTGATGACACCGGTAGTAGAGGTGACACCGCCGCCATAAGAGCAAGGCAACGACAAATGTACAGCCAACCTCCTCCCCTCTTCGTCCAAGATCGAAAAGGATGAAGAAAGTCCATGTTAAGAACTTGTACTATTGAAGAGGTGAGGTGCGTTTCTTCCACTTCTAGCATGCAATTGACTAACTATGGTAGCTGAAATGTCGACTTGGCCTTTTTAGTGTATGAATTCTAACATATTGTTTGCTAAAATGTAGTGATTTGACATGAATGTACCGTGCGATATGGACTCATTTTGCCATGTGCAACTTGTTGTATTTTGGATTGTGCAATCGATATTATGTAATATTTGGCACTACTATGGAATTTGTAATATCTAGGACTGTACTATCCTAGTTTTATGCATGTTTGGAACCGTGGACCTCTACTGATTCTCGCTATGTTGTGGACTAGTGGTGATGTTTTTAGACTATCTTTTTTGTAATATTTGGACTAATATTTGGGACTTGAATTATGTTGTGGACTAGTGCACCTATATTATTTGAAGCCGTGTGCTTGAAAGGTGCTATTCTTGCTCACCACATTGAGTTGGTAATTTTTTGCAATTACATTTGTTTTTTTATCTAAAATGGTATAGAATAGATGTACATGATTTTTTGAACAAAATAAATATTTTTTATAAATTTGGTCCGTAAGTTTTTTGTATCGCCGATAAATTTCCGATATATCCGATATTCCCCGCTTTATCGGTGGCCGAGATTTTAAAAATACCGATACAAAAAAAACATATATCTTGATTGTCTTCAAAACCACCTTAAGAAACTGCATCGTTAGATTACAAGGGCAGGAAAAGAGATGTGGAATTTGTCAACTTTTTTATTACAAACGCCAAAGTTCGAGAAAATAGAATTTCTCGGACGTATGCGTGCCAAATGCGATTTTGAATATGTGGATGCACAACTAGCGAAACCGAAACTAATGTTCGCCGCTTCCAAGGACATAAAAGCAACATTTTTGTCTTGTGCCGGTCTCTACCTTGACCTTGTGCACATCGAGGGATATGCATGATAGGAGTACTTGCCGTGTGTGACCGAAAGCATTAAATTTTGATTACACCATTAAATTTGTTTCAATTAATTCTTCAAAACAAGATATCACATGGATATATTTAGATAAAATTACAAGCGGGCCCAAACGATGGTAGTTGGGATAGAGTAGGACAAACTTTTTCAGGGGCCAAATTCCTAATTCTCCCATAGTCCTATTACTCCAAACAATGTTTGAAATTTCAAAAATAGCACACAAGTTACAATTCGCCCTTTTACATTAACCGTGGGACCATGGTGTGTGCGCATCGAACACTCTACGCTTGCCACCTCGGATTCCTTTATAGTGCTACTATGGGCGCTTTTTCTCTCAAGATCTCTCACTCTCTCGTCTCTTCCTTGTTCCTTCTCCCATACTACACCTCTTTGTACTAGTACTCTTCTCACCTCTTCTCCGTCCCCGACTTTCCAAACTCATCTCAAGCAAACAAGAGTAGAGAGCGGTCCGACACGAGGGACCGCCTCGCCTTTGTCTCCATCCCGGGCAGGTGCACCTCTTTATCACATCTATGCAGCTAGATATGGTTTTTCATGTGGTTCTAGAAACAAAGAAATACGTAAGTTTTTTTTTTTTGGTGGTTGCAGATCCGGGGTCCGTCGCGAAGCACATCTTCTTTTCTTTTTTGGTGGTTGCAGACTGGGGTCCGTCGTGGAAGCATATCTTCTTGGGTAAGCACCGAAATCTAGATTGTAAAGTGCATTATCCTTCCTTTTTTTTAAGGGTTTTTTTGAATGGTTTGCTATCTAGCTTGTACAACATTGCTCAAAAATTTTGTCGCCTTAAAAATCCTTTTTCTCGATGATTGATCCTAGGTACAAAACCAAAGACCCACGCGGGAGATTATAAAAGGATGAGGAGTTCCAAGAAGCATAGCAGATCTCGTTGTCTTTGAAGGCACATCTTCTTCTGCGTAAACGCCGAATCTAATCCCAAAAGCGCATTTCATTTTCCACTAACTAAACCAATCCCAGATCTACAAACTTCCCACTCTAGCAAACTTGCATCAGAGCCCCCCGAGAGTGAAACTAAATTATATTTCCACCCTTCCTTTACCTCTTCTCATCGTTCTCGCTCCCATGTGTACGACGATGGGCTGTCCAAGAACTACCTCTTCTCGTTGGAGCCAAGTTTTTTTTTCATTTGCAAAAATCCAAGGATGGCAAACTAGTTTAGCAAACTCTTGGATATGTCGTCATTTTAAATTGTGCACATGAAGCTGCTAGGAAGTAATGGTTTAGCAGCTCCCTATCATAGTCGTATCTTATTGGCTACTCTATTTTTTAGAGAGAAAAACGCGAAAAACCTCGAGGAAAAAACTCGCCCTCGCCGGGAGATGCCACCCTTATCGCCTTTTGAGTTGTCGCTTCATCTCTTCCAATATAATTGCAAACAAAGACCTTTTCTTTTACCTTCATCTTCACCTATATACAATTCCCTCGTGCACCATATCATAAATTCCATCATCATGGCCATCTTCTTCATCCACACTCATGCAAAGATCATCATTGATACTAGTCCGTTCATCGGCAAGGCCCTCATTTTCATATAGTATAACCTCCAATGGTTCCCCATGATGTATCCACCTAGTGTAAGTGCTAGCCATTCCATTAATATACAAGTGTAAGTGATTACTTTGGTTGTGTGAACGCTAGTGTTGTCAATGCATTCTACCCATCCGATTGAGCTTTTATTATGATGGGCATGAAGCAAGATGGAATGGAAGGGCCATTCAAAGTTTTTATTTTTTATTTGAGCCCTACTCGGCGCCTTCTATTATTCCACACTTGGTTTGAAAGCTAATAATGTTGTATATTAGTAGGATGATGTGTTTGATATCTCCTAAAGTTCGAGAAAATAGAATTTCGACGAGCATGCCAAATCCACTCAATATGTGGATGAACAGCAAAAATCGAAAAAACTAGAGGCCGTGGCTTCCAAGGACATAAAAGTAACATTTTTGCCTTGTGGGGGCTCTACCTTGACATTGTGCACATCGTGGGATATGCATGATAGGAGTATTGTTGATCTTTATGAGCATGCGTGTGTGTGACCGAGCATTATGACCAACATTTTTTGTAAACTCTTTGTGTCGTATTTTGTACATTGTCCGTAGTTTACAATGGATGGAACTTCTACTCATGAACGCCTAGCTTGTCATCTTTTTTTATCATATTTTTAAAATTGAGATGCCGACTTCATAAGACTAATGACAGAGCTTGTTTGTTTATTATCGTGGCACTCGCAAAGACGGTTGATAGTGCGCTTTTATAGTTTATTGAAACTTTGCTATCGATGACCGCTTGTGGTTTGGAACCGATTTTTTGTGTACACATCCATAGCGATTACTTTGGTTGTGTGAAGGCTAGTGTTGTCAATGCATTCTCGCGGTCCGATTGAGCTTTACCATGGCAATGAAGCAAGACCGAATGGAAGGGTCATTCGAAGGGTTTTTTTTCCCACACTCGAGGACAAGCACCGCAAAACTAGAGGCTACCTATGCTGAATTTGCGGTGAAGCAAAGCGTAAAGCCTCGTCTTTGTGAGTTTGTGTATGATTAGGAAACAGATTTTTTGTTGGGCTATCCTTCCACATGGAGGATGAATTTGGAGCCCAACAAAGCAGCCCAAACCAAATACAAGCCCAATTAGCTTTGTGCACCATTGATCTCGGTTGATTCAATCGGTTGAGATTGCTTCTTGGGAAGCATGTATGGGGTAAAGAAAAACCTAGCCTCCATTCAACCGAGAAACTATGCCGCCTCCAAATGCGGACGACGACGTGCTTCCTTACAGCTGCCGGAGGACTTGCTCGAGCGAAGATCCTCCAAATACGTGCATCCAACAGGAGGAACAACTTCCAACTTGGAGCCTGCGTCAGCGTCTGCCAAGCCGCAGTTCCTAAGAAGCATACCGGACACCAAGGAGGCGATCCAAATACGTTTACCATATATAGCGGCCGGCGTAGCAAATCAATCATCAACAAGATATAGCTGCCGTCCTGTGCGTCGCGCTCCTCCGCTGCCCCCAACACCCTCGCGGTGTGCCGCCACCACCATTCAAGTGTGTGGGCAACGCGTTATATATATATATAATATAAATAATAATATGTCCGCAGTGTTATAACCTACGCAATGAAAACGCCCCAAAATCGTTGTACCACAAGAGAACGGGCCTAACATGCGGTCCAAATTCAAAGCCCAAGGAAGGCCGGCTTCTGCCGAGCGAAGCCGAGGCCCGTTCAAAATCGATGCGTGGCCCGGCCAAATTGATGCGACATGCAGCTGCGTGTCAACATCCATCGTCTCTAGCGGGGCCGGGCGGCGTTAGACTTCGAGACAAATACAGCGCGCGTGCACGCGGACGTCGCTCACCGACATGTGTGTGCGTGCTTTCGGACACCCGCGGGACTGTGGACTACGGCGCAGCGCCGCACGATAACATCGCGGCGATTCTGAGACGCCGCACTCAGCGGCGCCTGCTCAGCGATGCGTTAATGCGCAATACCAGCAAGCGGCCGCAGGGCCCATGGGCGACAACATCGTCAGAAATGACCGCGCGCGTCGGTAGCGGTTCGCGACATATAGACACCCGCTAACACATCTCGTGAGAAACTATACGCTGGGTCGGTGGTGGCCGAGACATGTACGGAACACCACAACACAACTCGAGAAAATAAACGCTGCGTCGGTAGTAAGGCCGCGACATGTCCGAACACCTGCTAACACAACTTCGTCGAAAATAAACGAAAGTCGGTAGTGGTTTGCGACATGTACGGACACCTCCTAACACAACTCGTCTGAAAATAAACGCCATTTCGGTAGTGGTTGCGACATGTACGACACCTCCTAACACAACTCGTCTCAAAATAAACCGACTTTAATTTAAGTGACCGCTCACAGACCCTTGTATGTTCCAAAGCGTCGCTATTCTGCGCACGCGCCGTGCACCGTGTCAAGCAACACGGGCGGTTCCGCGACCACGCCGAAGTACGTGAATCAACGCACATCCAGTAATACTTGTAACGGTACGCTGGGGCGGCGGCGAAAGGTGTCTGTAAGCAAAACGCCGTCTGAATTAGGGTTGCATCCACAACGATCGGTCTCGAAAAATGCGCCTATGATGAAACGCCGCGGTTCGAGATACGTTGAATTCTCGGCAGACACTCGGTTTCAAAAAGCGTCTGCCGTGGCCGCGTGCCTCGTGCTCAACCAATGAAAACGCGGCGGATTAAGAAAATGGCGCCGTTACATGAACACGCGTTAATGCGTAATGACCTCCTATTCTTGGCCGTATTGGTCTTAATGGGACCATCCGCCGCCTATGCCCGACGGTTGCCCGGCCCACGTCGATAATGTCACAACACGGACACTCGTTATTAGCGGCGTCTGCGGGCTCACCGGCGGTTATTAGCCTTTTTTACATAGTGAGAGTTCTTCCTTGGGCTTCGGCTTTGGTCTTCTTCTTGTAGACTTGCGCCCGAGTAGTTTGGAGTCTTGCTCGCGTAACATCGAGTTGTTTCTTCGATGATTCAAAATTGTCCTCATGTAGGATTCTTTGGAGATAGAATAGGATCTTGTCCTTGTGTGCTTTTGGGTTGTTCCTCCCTTGGCGCGTCGGCTAGCCTGTTCATAGGTCTTGCCGTAGTAGATTGGAGTCTTGCTTCAATGCTTCAGAGTTTTTTCTTTCGAAGTGTCGACTTGCCTTCTCTGTAGACTTGGTGAAGATAGATCACGAAGTCTTCCTCCCGAGCTCGGGGGTTGTTTCTTACGGAGTATCGACCCGCCTTCTTTGTAGACTTGGTGAAGATAGTTGTAGAGTCTTGCTCGGGTTTGTCGGGGTTGTTTTCCTCGACAAATGACTCGTGTCTTCTTCTTGAGACTTGTCATGATGAGTGGAGGCTTGCTCTTGAGTTCGAGTTGTTCTTTTTGGAGTATCGGCTCGTCTTTTTTCGTAGACTAGGCGACGGGTGGTGGAGTCTTGCTCCAAGTCTTGAGTTGTTTCTTAGAAGTTTATTTCGCCTTTTTCGTGGACTTCTTTGAAGATGATTGATTGGGCGTGCCCCCTTGCGAGGTTGTTCTCTTCTTGCATGTGACTTTTGTCTTTTCTTGAGACTTGTCATGATTGTTCGGAGGGTTTCTCCGGGCCGTTAGGTTTCTCCTTTAGGCCCTCTAGCCGCTGTCTTTTTTCTTAGACATGCTAGTGTAATTTGGTGGAGCCATGCTCCGAAAAGAGTTGTTCTAACTTCGGGGTTGCCGCTTCGGGCTAGGGCTCTCCCATCTTTGTCCAATGGACTATCACATGGCGTCCCTTGTAAGGTTCTCGGTCAGGGCCCATTTAAGTGCACTGCATCAAGGTCAAGATGGTTGGGTTCCTATTTCATAACACTACAATCAATATTGCCCGTTTGGGCTGCTCGCTTCTTCGAGAGAGACTTGTATGAGACGATGGGTTTCTATTTCACAACACTACACCGTTCACGCCCGATTCGAAAGGCCGTCCGCCATCATTGGACATAGTGGCACTTTCTGGACCCTCGATGGCCTCTGCGACCTAGGCGGGCCGATCCCAATGTCCTCTTTTTTTCAAGAGTCGAAGTTCATAATCTTCCGCTAGGATTTAAGGTGTGGACGCTATTCTAGAGCTAGGGCGTCGCGTGGTTCCACCCTTGGAATTTGACCTCCGTTCTGGTGGTCGGGGTTGCCTTCTTTTGGTCGACTTCTTCTTGCAAAGCGCCAATTCGGGCTATTTTTGATCTCCCTTGGGAGGCATACAACTTCACTCACAGTCGACTTCTTTTTTGGTTGAAGTGCACGGTAGCCGTGTATTCGGTGACCTTTCCTTTGTTGGGCGGTCGAGTTCTTCTCGGGCTTGATCTTCCTCTTCTTGAAGTGTCGAGAGAGTTGTTTTTTTTTTACGCTTCTTCTCTCTCGCCTTGAATTCCTCGATTATGGATGGAACCTTCGAGCTGGCTTATGTGCCAAGAGTTTCTGATTTCTTCTCCTTGCATGGTCATCGGCTCGTAGGTTCCCGGTCCCAGTACTCCTTTGACGATGTATGGTCCTTCCCATGGGCTGAGCAGTTTGTGCTTGCCTTCCGCCTTTTGATTTCTTTTGAGTACTTGATCTCCTAGGCTGAGTTTTCTTGGACGTGTGCTCTTGTCATAGTGCCTTCTTAGTCCTTGTAGATATCTTGCGTTCTGGAGGATGGCATTTGATCGACTTCTTACGCACGGTCGATTTCTAGTCTTCTTGTGCATTTCTCCTTCTCCTTCTTCAAATTGCTCGATCCTTGGAGAGCTCCATATGAGTCTGCCGGTAGAATGGCTTCTCGATCCATAGGTTAGGAAGAAGGGAGAGTAGCTGTTGCTCTGCTGATTTGAGTTCTTAGGCCCCAGACGACTTTTGGAAGTTCTTCAATCCATTTAGCTCCGTAGTCTTTGAGTTCTTCATATAGTCTTGGCTTTAGTCCGGCAAGGATGAGTCCGTTTGCTCTTTCGACTTGTCCGTTAGCCTAAGGATGTGCCACAGAGGCATAGTCTATCCGTATGCCACAATCTTGTGCCCAATCTTCGAATTACGCGCGTGAGCGGTGATCCGAGGTCGATGATGATCTGTTGGGCATCCCAAATCTGTGCATGATCTCTTCTATGAACTCGACTGCTTTGGTGGAGCTGAAGGTGACCAATGGCTTGTATTCTATCCATTTGGTGAATTTGTCGATGGCGACGAAGATATATTCGTATCCTCCCTTGGCTCTTTTAAGTGGTCCGACTTGATCCGGTCCTCGGCCGCGAAAAAGGCCATGATGGTGGTATGCAAATCAGGTTGTGGTGGCATATGCGCTTGTCTTGCAAACATCCGGCATCCTTTGCATCTTTTGACGAGTTCTTACTGCGTCTTTGAGAGCTGTTGGCGGTAGTATCCGATTCAAATGCTTGTCCCATGAGGGTTCTTGGCCCCTAGCGTGGTTTCCACGGCATCCAGAGTGGATTTCTTGGAGGATGCCTTTTCCTTCTTCAGAGCTTATGCATTTGAGTAGTACTCCTAATGATCTTTTTGCTCTCTTGTAAAACTTGTCTCAGATGAGCACGTAGTTCTTGCTTCTTCTCAAGATCCTGGTTGCTTCAGCTTTGTCATCAGGTAGCGTTTTGTTCTTGATGAGGTTAATGATGTCTTCGATCCAGGGAGTTATTCTGCGACCTAGAGAGATTATCATTACTCCGTTTAGAGCTGATTGCTCCGTGTTGTCTTCATCACGGGCTCTCCTTGATGGATGGCTTCAAGAGTTCTTTGATGAATACTCTGGCGGGACTTGGGCTCTGTCGGATCAAATTTGGCTAGCTGCGTGCGTAGCCACGTTAAGCATCTCGAACGCACGTGTAGGATTTCTAGGCCTTGGAAGTTCTTTTTTTCGATTTGCGTGCTTTCTGCGCAATAGAGGCCCATGTTGTCCTTTTTCTGCGATCCAGTCTTTGTTGACTTGATTGATGACAACGGCCCGAGTCGCCATATACTTGAAGTCTCTTGATTCCCGAGTTCTTGCTATCTTGAGGCCGTGGATGATATTTGCTTCATATTCTCGCCTCGTTGTTTGTAGCTTGCTACTTGATCTGCAACACGTACTTGAGTTGTCTTCCTTCTAGAGATATGAATAAAATCTCGGCTCCTGCTCCCCTAGATTCAACGATCCATCGAAAGTACATGTTCCAATGCTTCTTGGTGTCGTGGGATATGGGTTGTTGGATCTCTGTCCCACTCTGCTATGAAGTCCGGGAGTGCACGGGATTTGATTGCTCTTCTTGGGGTGAACTCTAGGTTCAATGCTCAGAGTTCTCTTGCCCACTTTGATATGCACCTGTTGAATCTACGTTCCTCGGGGATATCGCCTAGTGGTGAATCTGTCACCACTATGATCTTGTGGCCGCCGAAGTAGTGTCGTAGCTTCCTTGATGTGATCGGTATGGAATAGAGAAGTTTTTTATGCGTGAGGGTATCGAGCCTTGGACTCGGATAGAACCTCGCTCACATAGTAGACTGGCCTCACGGACTTTCTTTGATGTGTCAGGGCTCTTCTCTTTCCGTGATGATTCTTTGAAGCCGACCCTTGTGTTTGTTCTTTGCTATGTAAAGCGGGGAGTTCTTCTTGATCCTTTGGAGGTTAGAAATTTGGGTGGCGTAAGGTATTGTTTGAGTCCTTCAAACGCCTTGTCTGCATCATCAGTCCACTTGAACTTTCCCTTGGTCTTGATCAGTTTGAAGAAGGGTTGTCCTTTCTCTCCAAGCTTGGATATGAATCTGTTGAGTGCCGCCATGCACCCCCGTAAGCTTACGGGCGTCCTTGACACTTTGGGGTTGTGTCATCTCAGTGATTGCTTTGATTTGCTTGGTGCTTTGGCTTCAATGCCTCTGTTGCTGACCAAGAAACTGAGTAGCTGCCCCGATGGTACTCCAAAGACGCATTTGGTTGGATTGAGCATCCATTTCCATCTGTTGAGGTTTTTGAAAGTCTCCTCTAGGTCTTGAATCGAGGAGTTTACGGTTCTCTTGTTTTCACCACCACGTCGTCTCACGTATGCTTTGACATTTTGCCAATCTACTCTCTCAAACAAGTCGTATCGGCTCTTTGATACGTTGCTCGGGCGTTCTTCAATTCGAAGGACATTGTTTTGTAGCAAAGATGGCACGAAGGGGTGATAAAAAGGTTTTTGCTCGATCTTCTTTCTTCAAGCGTGATCTGGTGGTATCCCGAGTAGCAATCCAAGAATGATAGTAGAGCTGATCTGTCATGGAGTCTACTATTTGATCAATCCTTGGTAGCCCGAAGGGGTCCTTTGGGCGTGCTTGTTTAGGTGCATCTAGTCCACACACATGCGCCAATCCCGAGGTGTTCTTCTTACGTACGGAACTGGGTTGGCGAGCCAATCGGGATGTAGGATTTCTCGATGAATCTGCTGCGAGTAGTTTCGCAATCTCCTTCTTGATGGCTTCTTTCTTTTTCGGTGAGAACCTCCTTAGTCTTTGCTTGATGGGTTTGGATCCCATGTTGATGTCAATTCATGCTCAACCCGGCTCCCTTGGGACACCGGGCATGTCTGCGGTTTCGGGCGAATATTTCTTTGTGTTGCCTTAGGAAGGCGGTGGAGCGAGTTCCTATTTTGGAGATAGGTGGCCGATGATCGCCATCTTGGATGGATCACCGGTCGTAGGTCGATGTGCTTGGCGTCGGCTTCTTCCCCGGGAATCGAGAATTGCACTGCTTCTTGGTGATATCTCGAGTTCTTACGGGTTTGTCTCCTCACGCCATCACGGTTGAGTTCCTTTTTCTCCAAGAGCTCTCTGTCTTGTTTTGCGATCTCCACGGCTTGTACATCACACTTTCGAAAGCTTTCTTGAGGTCTCTTTGATGGAAGAACCCCAAAGGTCTTGGCATCTTTAGCGAAAGATACGGGTAGTGTGGAATAGCCATGAATTTTGCGATAGCGAGGTCTTCCCATGATGGCGTGATATGGTGACTCGAGATCTACCACTTCGAACTTGATGTACTGCAATGCGGTAGTTGGATGGGGATCCAAATGTGGTAGCAAGGTGACTTGTCAGATTAGTATGGCTGCTCTTCCAGGTACTATCCCATAGAAGGGAGTGTTGGAGGGGAAGCGATTAATCAGGAGAGGTCTAGTCCCATCTTGTCTAGTGTTTTACGAGAATATGATGTTCATTTTGCTCCTCCGTCGATCAACACCTTGTACTTGATTACTCGGCTATGGTGGGTTCTAGTACCAAGGGATCTGGGCGGCGTTGCCTACACTTGTCCATTGATCCTCCACTGGTGAATTGAATCGGGTATTGGGACCGATTGAGGTAGCGCGGCGTTCTGAGCTCTGCTACCATGATTGATCGAGTGCTAGCTTATCTTGTCTCTTGCTCTTTGATCAGGGTTCTCGGAGAATATGGCGTTCAAATATCTCGTTGCTTTCCGGAAATCTCACTGTCTTTGGCTCTTATTTGGCCTCTTCTCTGTTTTCTTGATTGTTCCCCTTTTGAGCGAGTTGTCTCCTCCCTTGTACTTCTCTGGAATGTAGAGCGGCTTCAAGTGTGTCTTTGTGCTCTAGGATGGTAGATCTGGGGGTAGGTCTTCTAGCTTGATGTTGCTTCATTCTGTCGCCGTTGTGGTTGTTGTTGTTGAACCTTTGTTTGTAGGGCTTCTTTGACTTTTCCTCCATTGCGACAATGTTATGCGGTCCTCGCTTCTTCTTTGTTGAGAGTTGTTACGCTCCTTCTTCGGGCCTTCCGAGTTCTTTCTTTAAAAGCGGTCTCGGGTTCTCTCTTCGACTCAGATCATCTTCTCAGCGGTAAGCTTGCCTTTCGTTTGTCCTCGGGTTGTCTTTGTAGAAGTCCGAAGCGCCATCTTGAAAAATTCCATTGCGAAGGGCGTCTATCACTTCTCTTTCGGTGATATCATGCACTTGGGATCTCATCTCCCCAAATCTTCGGTAGTAATCTCTCAAGGATTCTCCTTGTTTTTCTTGAGGCTTTTATTTCGGCTTGAGTAATAGGATGGGTGATGATTCTGCGAAGTTCTTTGCTTGAGAATGTCTTACGCAAGTCTTCCTAGTATTTGATTGAGCCCTCTTCGATCTTGTCGAACCATTGGAGGCGGTAGAGCCTCTAGGGCCATGGGAAAGAAAACGGCTTTTGCATCATCATTTTCTCCGACCCGCTCAATGGATTGTGAGTAGACTACGAGCCACTATCACGGGCTCTGTTTTCCCATCATATTTCGAGTGGTTTGAAGGTTTGAACCCGGGGTAACTTGACCTCTTGCGGTCTTTCATGAAGCAAGGAAATGCTGTCGTAGCTTCCGTTGTTCTCTCTTCAAGTCTTCTGAGGTTCTTCCTCCTCTTGAATGAGTTTGGTCGATATGTTGACTCTGCGACTTCTTCTCGTCATTTGGGTCTTGGAGTGGGGCTTTCCCTCGGGGGTCTCTGGTATCGTCCACCATCCCTCGGGGTGGCACGGAGTTCTTAGAATCCTCGGCACCTTTCGGCCTCTCGAAGGCGTTGGACCGACTTACGGAGTGCGTGAGAGCTGTTTGCCCTTGGCTGTGGCGTTCTAGGATCTCTTTCACGGGTAGCCTTTTGCAAGGCTTCCTTGATGAGCCTCTCCTGTCGTTTAGGTGCATTGCGAGTCTTGAGGCGGTCTATCAACCCTTGTAGCCTTTCGAGTTGCTGGTTGGTTGTCCTCGGCTTCTCTTTTGGACTTTAGTCTCTTACTCGTCGGTCGGCGATATTTGTTCATGGCTTACATGCGTGTATTTGCTCGATTCGGCGTCCTCCTTGACTTGTTTCTCTTGACCTTTCTTAACGTTGTTGTTCACCTTCGTCTTCAAAGGGTTCTTTAGATCCGTAGAGATGTTAGATAGGCCTTCGTCGATGGACGATGTCGGGGGCATCACGGGCCGGTTAAGCGGGCGCGAGCTGTAGCCACCATAAAGACTTCTTTGGCGGATGTAGCCTTGGGCGCCACTCCTTACGTCTAGGGTAGATCTTGCGAAGTTGGTCTTCCACTGGTCATCTTCGTTACTGACGGTCGGCCTTGATGAGGGTTCTTGGCGGTGGATGATGCATTCCTCTCGGGGTTCTTGTCAAGGCAGGCCCTCTTTGTGCGCCCTCAAAGGGATTTCCGGCCTTCTCTTGAGTTGTCTTGGCACTCCTTGAACATGTGAATCTTTGAGTTGTGTAGTCGGTTGGGAGCTGGAAGGTAGTGCGGGTGGTGTCAGGAATTGTTTCGAATCCGCCTTCTTTCCACGAGTCAAGGTAGCTTTGGCTGAAAAAAAGTGACCGAGTTGGAGTAGCTTCCCTTATCCCGAGTCGGTAGAATTCGTGCTTCGAGTTGCTCTTGGGATCCGCACTTAAGCCACGGTTTGTCAACCTTCCCCGAGTCGGTTTCGGGTTCGGGCCTTTACTGCGCGGACGGATTTCGGGCAAGCTTCAAACTTGTTCTCCGTCTCGAGGCGGCCGGTAGCGTCGATTCTTTGGAGCTTTTCGGCGAGAGTTCTGGTTCTTCGGTTTTGGATTCCTCGATGGCGTAGCCTCGAGTCTTGCCGTCGTCGTCGATCTCACAAGCCCATGTTCGAAGATGATCGTCCTCCTCGCCGGTGAGCTCATGATGTCGTGGTCGCGGGACTCGTCTTGAAATTCGGCGAGCCTCTACGGCGCGCCCGGTGTCGATGTTTTTCGGATCGAGAGCACGCCCGAGGTGAACCGGGGCGTTTGTTCGAACCTCGATGAACACGGAGCCGGCGGTTTGTTCTTGCTTGGTGACATTGAGAGCGGGGTTTTTTATTGGTTCGGGCCCTCGATCAAGGATCGAGTAAAGACCTTTACGTCCATCGGCGTGAGCTTTGTTTTTGATTGATGGGGTTGGCCAAAGATCGGTGGCCGAAAGCATCAGGCAGTGGTCGTGGCCAAGCTTGTGTCTATGTCAGCTCCCCTCTATGAGGTGTTCCTTGGCCGCCTTTTTATAGTCTAAGGAGCCAAGGAACTGCGCCCACGGTCCTAGTCGGATACTGAGGGGGGTTGTCCGGTAGAGGAACCGAACACCCGACCCCTAAACAAGGTAACCTGACTAGTGTTCTATCCTAGTTACAACGAAGTCTCTGTAGCTATGCTTCCATTGCCTTCTCGGAGTTGTTTGTGGCCGAGGCTAGGATAGAACCTCTGCGAACAACTTCGGTAGAGTTCTTTGGTGATCTGTATCCATGTTGACACTGTTAAAGTATAATATTAATGGTCAACTAAACATGAAATAAGGATGTAAAATGAATATCAACATAGACTAGGGGTCTAACTAACATAATTCCACGAGCTTTGGTGATTTATATCTTTTCGGGGACTTAACAGGATAAATCAGAGAAGAATGGAGAAAGTTCGGAGAATATATCTCACATACGATATCAAGACTTAACTTGAAGTAACTCAACCCGAATTGTGGACTAAAACATTCTAGAAGACACCGAGAAGACACCGGGGAAGGACGGCGGCATGGGCCCACCATGGCTGGCGGCCGCTAGTGAGGATTAGGCGGCGCGGGTGGGTCCCACTGTCGGTCTCATCTTCCTAGGTCGGTTTCAAACCGACTTTGAGGTTGTATCTACACCGTTGCCAAGGTCGGTTTGATCCAAGGGCTATCGTTCATCGCCAAGGCCTATATAAGAAGACCCCCGACCCCGGGTTAAACCCTAATTCATTCTATCTCATTCTATTCATTATCTCTTAGTTGTAGAGGTGTCCCAATGTAAGGATAACCTCTTTCTCGGGGATTAGTGAATTAGAAGTAGATTAGAAGTAGATTAGCCATGTAATTAGAAGTAGATTAGACATGTAATTAGAACTAGATTAGATCTAACTTAGATCTAATCAAGAGTAAGGAGAGTGGAGCTATGCTCTGTTGCAGATGTCTTGAGTATGGTATGTCTTTGTATCTTCTCTACAAGACTTATGATTCATATATTTATCTTCTCTATTACTTTATGCTTTCCATATATGGTTAAGTATAGTTGTCATATTATTGCATGGGATCTCAGTTAGTATTGAGTGCTCTAGTTATTCATGGTAGCTAGAGTAGTAATCTATAGTATAGACAATGTGTCTAGGCTATAGGTTACTGAGTTTTTGCCTAAACCTACGGATAGTTGTGGTAGCCCCGGGGGGTGTGACCTGTCAGGTCTTTGTAGTCCACCACGTATGGTTTGGTGTTTAAGAGAGCTTTTAGCTGACCTTCTCCCAACTACCTTTTTTCCCCTGCATCTTTCTCGAGAGTTGGAAAGGAACTACATTGCTCCAAAGTGCATTAGTGTAATTGCTATCATAGAACCTAAGTAATAGAGATACCGGGAACCTTGATCTCTTCCTTTGACCTCTTGATTAGTTTAGTTATTCTTTAGGTATGCTATTAATTTATGTTTTATTATTTACTTAACCTTTATCAATTATCTCCTCACTTTAGTCTAGTGGTTTTGCTAAGTTAGTAGATACATGATTGTGATTTATTAGACTCTCTAGACAAAGCTTCCTGTGGATACGATACTCTAGAATACTCATCCTAGGGAAAAGCTACAATGGTAGGTGTTACGTAAACTGCGAGAATCCTTCATATTCTTTTAGCACTTAACAAATGCCAACAATCCACAAGCCCCCCGAGCATCTCAAAGGTTGAGCCGTGAGAGTTGTTCTTGCTTTTTCTCGGGCGAGGCCTTGATATGGTCTTCAAGATCATCTTCGGAGTGCAATTTTGAAAAAAGTGCACCCGTAGGGTGTAGCCCCCGAGCTTCTTGCTTTTTGGCACAAAGAGCCGAAAGGTCTTTGAGTTCTTCTCCTCCGTCTTCGAGTTCTTCTCGTCGTCGGAGCTCTTTTTCCTGAAAGGGAATTTTATCCCGCAAGCCCCGAGCATCTTAGGTTTGAGTCATGAGAGCCTTCTGCTCTTCTCGGATGAGGCTTTGCTGTGGTCCTCGCGGTCTTCATACGGTGTGCACTTTTTGCTAAAAAAGTGCACCCGTAGGGTGTAGCCCCCGAGCTTCTTGCTTTTTGGCACAAAGAGCTGGAAGGTCTTTGAGTTCTTCTCCTCCGTCTTCGAGTTCTTCTCGTCGTTGGAGTTCTTCGAAAAATCGCGCCCTGGGTATCCTATGGCCCCGAGCATCGAGAGTTCTTTTTGTAGATAGAGCTCTTAGAGGTTCTCCATGCTTCCCGGGATTTTGACCATTCCTTTTTTTTAGTGCGATCCGCGGGAGTCCAAAGTGCACTTTTTATTTTAAACTCCGTCTTTCGGGAAATGCCTGTGCATGGCAGTCATTGCCATAAATTCCATACTGCGAGATTTGAGGTGACCGCGTCTTCATGGACCCGGTCTATAGGCATGCTGATCCTGCCTATAAATATGGCCGTCTGGCTTTGGTGAAAAAACCACATCACCTTTCTTCTTCGTGTAGTCTCCTCTCCTCTGTAGAATAGCTTCTTCAAGCCTCGATCCATGGCGGTTGTGATGAGCGAATTTGGACCAGCCCGTTAAATCGTCCCGGAGCCTTCGGGGGTTCTTCTGCGAGTGAGGGATGTCTTGTGAGGCGGAGTAGAAGGGGACTACTCGGCGGCGGTTCCACTCTTGGACGTGGCTAGCGGCGGGAAAGGGATGCCTTGTGATTGGGGTGCGATCTTATGAGATCGGGTTTTCCATCGCTCCGTCGTCCTATCCCACTTTGCTGGCCTCTGTTGATGGGTGGAGCAGACTACTTCCAGTTGCTCCTTAGCTTGAAGAGGGCTAAGGTGCTTTCTTAATCGGTCGGTCGATCCTCCACGATGTCCATCGGCTCGAGTTTCTTGGAGAGGATAGCACCTGCTTTGCCTAGTTCAAGGGGGTTATTGTGGATCTGGGATCACCAAAGAACTCTACCGAGTTGTTATGCGGAGGTTCTATCCTAACTGCGACCACAAACAACTCCCGAAGGCAATGGAAGCATAGCTACGGTGACTTACATTGTAACTAGGATAGAACACTAGTCGGGTTACCTTGTTTAGAGTTGGTGTTCGGTTCCTCTACGGACAACCCTCTCTCGTATCCGACTAGGATGCGTAGCGAGTTCCTTGGCTCCTTAGACTATAAAAGGCGGCCAAGGAACACCTCATAGAGGAAAGCACGGACGCATAGCGCGACTACGAGAACACAAGCTTGGCCACAACCAAGCCTTTGTAAGCTTCCGCGGCCGATTCTCGGCTAACCCCATCAATTAAAAATAGGCTCACGCCAACTGGGCGTAAAGGTCTTTACTGCGATCCCCGATCGAGGGCCCGAACGATATAAAAACCCGCTCTCAATGTTAGGCTGCGCAACAAACCGCCGGGCTGCGAGGTTCATCGAGGCGAACAAACTGCCGGTTCACCCGTGGCGGGCTCTCGATCATAAAACATTGGCAATTGCGCGCGGTAGGGGCTCTCGTCGAATTTCAGCCGCGAGTCCAGCCGGACCACGACATCATGAGTTCACGCCGGCGAGGAAGGCGATTATCTTGAACATGGGCTTGCGAGATCGGCGACGACGGCAAGACTTCGAGGCTGCATCATCGAGGAACCCAAGGCCAAGAACGAGAACTCGTCGAGAAGCTCTAGCAAGCGGCGCTTACATACCGACCACCTCGAAGACGGAGAACAAGTTTGAAGCCTGCCGAGTCGCACGCGAGAAGGACCCACACCCGAAACCGACTCGGGAAGGTGGACAACCGGGGCTCATGTGCGGGCTCCAAGAGCGGCTCGAAGCACAACTCCTACTCCGACTCAGATAAGGGAAATTACTCCAACTAGGAAACTTTTTTCGACCAAAACTATCTCGACTCGGAGAAAGAAGGTGAATTCGGAGATAACCACGGACACCGGTCCAGTTACCTTTTCGCCTCCCTACGGGATTACGCCTTCGGCATTCGCGTATTCAAGGAGCGCCAAGACAACTCAAGAGAAGACTGGAGATTCCTTTGGAGGGCGCGCAAAGAGGGCTCATCTTGACAAGAACCCCGGAGGAATGCATCATCCATCGGCCAGAACCCTCGGCCAGCCAATCGTCGAGCACCGGCGGTGATCGGAAAAGACCAGCATCGCAAAGTCTACCCTGGACGGAAGGAGTGGCGGCCCAAGGCTACATCCGCCAAGGAAATCTTTATGGTGGCAACAGCTCGCGCCCGCTTTAACCGTCCCGATGCCCCCGACGACATCGTCCACCGGCGAAGGCCTATCTAACATCTCGGCGGACGAAAAGAACCCTTGAAGACGAAGGAGAACACCAACGTCAAGAAAGGCTGAAGAGAAACAAGCTAAAGGGAGGGACGCCGAATCGAGCAAACATACGCTTACAAGCCATGAACAAATATCAAGCCGATCTACATGAGTACGAGGACGAAGTCCGAAAGAGAGCCGGGGACGACCAGCGAGTAACTTCGAGAAAGGCTACAAGGGTTGATTGACCGCTGAAGATTCTTTGGAGATCTAAACGACGAGGAGAGGCTCATCAAGGAAGCCCTACTAAAGGCTACCCGTGAAAGAGATCCTAGAACGTCACGGTCAAGGGCGAACGGCTCCCATGCACCTAGAAGCCGGTCCAACGCTCTTGAAAGGTCGGGCAGGCCGGAGGGTTCCAATAACTCCGTGGGCCACCCCGGGAGGGACGGTAGACGATTACCGAGACCCCCGAGGGAGAGCCCCGCTCAAGACCAAGCCGACAAGAAGAGGTCGCAGAGTCAACATATCAACCTACTAGGACTCATCCAAGAGGAGAAAGAACCTCGGGAAGACTTGAAGAAAGAACGGCGGGGAAGTTACGGCATTTCCTTGATTCGCGGAGATTGCAAGAGGTCAAGCTACCCCCAAAGTTCAAGCCTTCAAATCACTCGAAATATGATGGGAAAACAGAGCCCGGACAATGGCTCAGAGTCTACTCACAATCCATTGAGCTGGCTGGAGGAGATGATGACGCAAAGGCCGTCTTCTTTCCCATGGCCCTAGAGGCTCTACCGCTCCAATGGTTTGACAAGATCGAAGAGGGCTCAATCGATATCTTTGGGAGGACTTGTAGAAAGCATTCGGCAACCCCCGCAGAATCATTACCCATCCTATTACTCGAGCGTCAAGAGCCTCAAAAAGGCGAGCCGGGAGAATCCTTGAGATATTACTACCGAAGATGGAGAGATGAGATCCCAAGTGCATGATATCACCGAAAGGGAAATGATAGACGCCTTCAGCAATGGAATTTTCTCAAGATGGCAATTCTCAGATTTCTACAAAGACAACCCGAGGACAAACGAGCTGTTCAAGCTTATTGTTGAGAAGATGATCGGGCCCAGAAGAAAGAACCGAGATAAACTTTCGAGAGAAAGAACTTCGAAGGCCGAAGAAGGAGCAGAACAACTCTCAACGGCAAAAGAAGCGAGGACCAGACAACACTGTCGCAATGGCGGAAAAGTCAAAGAAGCCTTACAAACAAAGGTTTAACAACAACAACAATGGCGACAGGAACAGAAGCAATATCAAGCTAGAAGACCTACCTTGCATCTATCACCCTGGAGGTCAGCACACGCTCAAAAACTGTTCCACATTCCAAGAAAAGTACAAGGGAGGAAACAACTCTGCTCAGAAGGGGGACAATCAAGAAAACAGAAAAGGAGCTAGTGAAGAGCCAAAGACGGGAGATTTCGAGAAAAGCAACAAGATCTCTCGAGCGTCATATTCTCAGAGTTCGGATCAAAGAGCAAGAGACAAGATAAGCTAGCACTCCGATCAATCATGGCAGCAGAGCCCGTAACACCGTGCTACCTCAATTGGTCCCAATACCCGATTCAATTCACCAGGGAGGATCAATGGACAAGTGTGGGCAACGCCGGCCTGTATCCCTTAGTACTAGAGCCCACGATAGCCGGAGTAACCGTCACCAAGGTATTGATCGATGGAGGAGCAGGACTGAACATCATATTCTCAGAAACACTGGACAAGATGGGACTAGACCTCTCCAGATTAATCACTCCTTCCAGCACTCCCTTCTATGGGATAGTACCCGGACGAGCAGCCATACCAGTTGGACAAGTCACCTTGCCAGTTACATTTGGATCTCCATCCAACTACCGGACAGAGTACATCAAGTTCGAAGTGGCAGATCTCGAGTCACCATATCACGCCATCATGGGAAGACCTGCTATCGCAAAATTCATGGCTATTCCACACTACCCATATCTTCTACTAAAGATGCCAGCACCATTTGGGGTTCTTTCCATCAAAGGAGATCTCAAGAAAGCTTTCGAGTGTGATGTACAAGCCGTGGAGATTGCAAACAAGACAGGGGAGCTCTTAGAGAAAAAGGAACTCGACCAGATGGCAGAAGAAATAAACCCAGAAGAACTCGAGATACCGGCCAAGAAGCAAGCAATTCGATTCCACTAGAGGAGGCCGGCGTCAAGCACATAGACCTACGAGACGGGCGATCCATCCAAGACGGCGACATTATCAGCCCACCTATCTCAAAATAGGAACTCGCTCACCCGGCTTCCTAAGGCAACACAGAGAAATATTCGCTGAAACCGGCGGACATGCCCGGTGTCCCAAGGAGCCGGCCGAAAGCGCGAGAATCGACATCAATATGGGATCCAAACCCATCAAGCAAAGACTAAGGAGGTTCTCACGAGAAAAGAAAGAAGCCATCAAGAAGGAAATTGCGAAACTACTACGGCGGGATTCATCGAGAGAAATCCTACATCCCCGACCGCTCGCCAACCCGCCTACGGTAAGAAGAATACCTCGTGATTGGCGCATGTGTGTGGACTACACAGACCTTAACAACCATCGTCCAAAAGATCCCTTCGCTTCCAAGGATCGACCAAATAGTGGACTCCACAGCAGGATCAGCTCTACTATCATTCTTGGATTGCTACTCAGGATACCATCAGATCGCATTAAAGAAAGAAGATCGAGCAAGACCTCTTTTATCACCTCCTTGGTGCCTACTTGTTGACGGTAGAAATACCTGTTTTTACATAGTCAAACCGTCAACAAAGTACTCCTTTTGGAAGCTAACATACATATAAACAATGATTTCTTATGCAAATAACCTAGTTCCACATGTAGATGTCATTCTTTGTATACGAGATGTGAAACTAGAGGAAATCGCTAAAATGACACATTTAGTCACCATCCAACGACACCCCAAGTATGGCCATTGGACAATTTGACATCACCATCATGATCTCCATGTCCTATGAAGCTTCCACACAAGATTTGAAGTCATTTGGCCACAAGACCTACATCGGCCAATGCATGACCATTTCATCGACATGTGGGACACCTCCTAGAAGAGCTAGAATAGGCCAAGGCCCAATGGACCCACATCGGCCGACCAATGACCATTGGCCCAAACTCTTCCAATGTGTCCCGCCACGTCACCAATCCATGGGAAACCAAGAGAAGGCACCTGATTGGTCCGTCAAAGGCGTCCCTTGGATCGTGTGGGTACAAAAAACGATGTCACGGCAGGTTTAGGAGTCAAGACGCTGGAAAACCGGCGATGGGGCCAACATCTCGGCACGAGGGGATGGCCCATTGAGTCATGGACCATGGTCGGCCGACCATGGCCCATTTGGCCAAGGACGTCCTCCCACGCCCATCACATTGTCCACATGCTGAAATTACCTCACCACGTTGATCTTAAAGGCGGTTGCATGGCGGTTTGATCAACGGAGGGCAATAGAGGTCACGCGGATCGATGGCGTGGCCGGGTAGCCCCTACTCCACCTTGGGGCTATAAATACCCCCACCCCTTCACTTCCAAGAGATGACCACAAGGAGAACTCCACTCCAATGTAGTAGGCGAAGCCTGCTCCTTTAGTGTAGTAGTAGAGTGAGAGAGGGAAGTCTTACGGAGGAAGCCCCCGTGCAATCGGGGAATCTCCTCAGAGGTGTACCTCTCAAGGGTGTACTTCTTCTAGTGAGTAATACATCGAGTTCTTTTATACTTTGCATATCTGGTTTAGTATAGTAGCTATTCACTTTCGTTCTTCATTGGTACATTGCTTTGCTTTAGTAGAGTGTTCTAGCCTAGCTAAATACAGGGGTTAGAATAGTAAGAGTTAGCGTGAGACGTGGTGTCTAGGCTATACCTTACCGATGTATGCCGCTTCTTTGCCGCGGATGGATTGTGATAGCCATGAAGGTAGTGACAGCCCCTTACGGTCTCTGTATAGATCACCACGTGTTTAGGCAAGTTCTTAAAAGGTAAGGCTCCAATAAAATAGTAGTTTGGTAGTGGTGACTTTATTCACAGTTATCACCCTCATGCCTCAAGTGTCAGGAGGCTGATAAAGCCACGTTTAGCTACCTAGCCTATCCGGATATCATAGCTATAGAAAACCTCTCAACTCAACTACCAAATACACACCTTGTGTCATCATAGGATGAGTCTTGATTCTTTGTTAGTTCACTTCACGTTCCTCGTGGAAATCGATACACGGAATACTCACGGTGAAAAGCTACACCGGCAGCCCGTGCGCTGCGGTTTACCATTGCCATACTTAGGTGTATCAGTCCTTTAGTGGTAACACTAAAGAACTGTCAACAAGCTTTTAAGGCGCCGTTCTTGCGAGGAACGGTAGCTGTCTTAACATTGAATTGGGTCGTCAGAGTTATCTTTTATTTTTACCTTTCTTTTTTTTTTTCCTTTTCCACAATGAACCAAACACCCATATCCCATTTCGCACGCTCCAAAGGGCGCTTGTTTGGAGCCTCCACCATCATCACAACCTATCCATACATCTAGCTATGAGCTTAAGCCCGGGCTTCATAGCCATGGTTCAGAAAAACCTTTCTCCTGGGACAAAGATGAGAACCCCTATGCTCATTTGCGTGAGTTTGAGCAATTGTGTTCATGTCTTCACATTGAGGGCATGACACGAGATACCCTTTTCGTTGGAAGCTCTTTTCCGTTCTCTTTAACGGAAAAAGCTAAACAATGGTATGCTCGCTATGTAGAGAGTATAGGAGGAGAATGGGAAAAGCTTCAAACCAAATTTTGTCTTACCTTCTTCCCTATCTCCCGTGTTGTCCATCTTCGAATAGAGGTCCTATCCTTTAAAACGAAGGAAAAGGAATATCCGGGCATAGCCCGGGCCCGTATCACCGATTCAACATCATATGGCCCCGACCTTGGTATTTCTAAACCGGCATTATTGCAACATTTCTATTCGCGGCCTTACCAAGGAATCAGCCCAAAACCTTGACATAGCTTAAGGGGAGCTTTCTTGCGTCTCCACATTTAGTGAAGGGAAGGAAGTTCTCTCTAGGATCCTTGAGAACACCCCTTACACTAACATCTACGATGAAGCTTTAGAGGAAAACCCAATCCCCAAGCAAAAGGAGATCTCAATGGCACAAACACCACCATTCCTATCCAAAAGTCCTGCCATCAATCACGAACCACAAATACCCCGTTACGACGGAAGAAGAAATTCAACCTTCAAAACATCCTTACAAATTCGAAGAGGATCTATTTCCTGATTTTGCTGATTATGGGAACACCTTGAATCACCATTTCCAAAAGGGACCTTCAAAGAGACACCATTCTAAATCCCTAAATGAAGGATCTCGTCAAAAAGCATCCCAAATCATCATCATCTTACCTCTCAAAACCTCAAGTGGGGCATAAGTCTCACAGTAGAAATGTCGAAAGTGAGCCCATAGAAGGAGAATCAAAACATCAAGAAGAATCTAGCCTCTTTCCTTCTATGCCCACAACCGATATATTCTCAAGACCCAATTCTAAACCAATCTATCGCCCGAGCACCCCCATTGTACTTTCCCTTATGAGTCTTATGATCGCCTGATCAATGACTCTAGGAATGCAAAGGATGAGCTCAAGTCAATCTCTTCTATCCCCGTGACTCATCCAAGTCTACGGAGGAGGACTCGAGATAGTCATGAAGAAGAAATTGCTCATCCTCTTATAAAGCTCGGTCCGAGACCCCTCTATCCAAGAGAAGTCTTGGGCCGGTGAGATGACCATGGAATGTCATAGGCATGGAATGACAGAACCAAAGTGTTTACCTATGGAAATTCATGAGACATCAACTTTAGAGCTTGAAAACAAAGAAATCAAGGATGATCATGGAAGCTATTTTCTACCCTTCTTTCAAAATTCATGCTTCTTTTGATAAATATTCCAAATATATCCTCCACTTTACCACCACCAACCATAAGGGCTACAACCCACTATTGTTCCTTGTCCATAAAATATTTGAAATCATGGTTGTAGATGCTTATGTTTATCATAAGCATTCCAAATCTCATAGTAGTTTGGCGTGACGTAAAGATTGGTGTTGGAGGGGAAACGCTATCACCAATATGAGATTTTTAGAGGTTTCCCAAAGACAAGCTTATGTCTTAAAACAAGCACTTCCTAAAGACAACTCGAGATTTCATCACACTAATAAAAGTTGTCAAATGACTCTGTAAAAGAAATCTTTGAGACATAATTGTGAAAGTTTCCTTCGGGGTATTTTTGTCACTAACCCTTTCAGGTTTACACAAAAATAATGAAGGATAGAACTACAAGGTAAATCAATCTAAACACCGGCAAAGCATGTTCGATGGAGGACTCCATCACCTACACTTGGTATTGCTTTGCATCAAACGCTACAAAATCCAAGTGTGGGGGATGGAAGTCTCTAAAGAACTCATGACATGCTTCATGTGTTGTTTAGTTGTTTCTACTTTGCTTTTGCATAATGTCTTGCTCACTTTGCTTAGTCATAAAAATGTATCATTAGTTCACCATTAATGTCTCATCTTAATTATGCAAATGAATCTTGTTAGACCTTTTACTTTCTAAACATGTTGGGTTTGAGAGTAATGTATACAAGGCTCTCATAGGTTATTTAAATTAAGCATGGTGCTTAGGTTAAATGCCCTTCCTTAATCAAACAAGACATGGTGTCAAGTTTGATTATTTGAACAAAAAGATGTTTTGCATAGAATTAGGATGCAAAATTTGATTCATGTTCTTAGCGTAAGTTCGAGAATGTTTGGTGAACAATAAATGATTGATACTCCAACAAGGGAAAGTTGATCTCTACTAAATACTAAAACCTATATTTGTAGCATGGAATATCACCCTTAGCTAGATAACACCATTACCCCAACTTTGCTTCCTTTGGGTATGTGTTGTCCGCTAATCTCTTTTAGGAAAGAATATGGACACGCCATGGCAAGATGATTAAAGGGTTTAACTCCAAAGACAAGACGATCCTCACATCCAACCCAAGACCCAAGCTATTAGGACATTGAAGATGCTAGAACATCAAGATGGCCATCCCTCATCATCAACAAGTATGATGACAACTTCTTTGAGGTAAGTGGCTAGCAAATTAATTTCTTGTTCATATGCATAGCCAAAAAAGATGACATGACAAAGTACCCTTTCAATAATGATTTAACTAAACTGAAACCACATGTCCTATTTTTGTGGTTTGCATATGAAATTTGACTAGCTCTTCTTGATCTACATAGTTGAAGTATCTACCATGCAAAATTTGAGCATGTTTGGCCATCAAAGGTGCATCGGCCGATGCACTAAAAAGTGGCCAATAGGGCCCAACTTTGGTGAATATGTAGAGGAGAGCGTAGAGATGAGTGTGACAGTCTGTTTTTTCAAATCCAAAAATATGAGGGTCGGCCGACCTAGGAAGTGAGCCTTCGAGCTCCGCGGACACTTGAGGCATTTTTGGGAGAGTTCAAGGATGACATCCCACTAAACGGTTCAGACCCGTTGGGTCGAACCCACATCGGCCGACTCATCCATTCTAGTCTTTTGGCTCGAGGGCGGTGAGGTATGTTCTAGACACACTATAGAACACGTCTAGACCATTGGTTCGACTTCGTGTTTTGGTGCATGAGCCAACCTGTGCACTTCACACCAAATTGGTCACCTAATGTTCAGAGGCCTCCCTATCATTGATGGAGGAGCGTCTGAGCTCGGAGTCAAACTGGGAGTCGTTGGCACACCTCTCTCCTTAAGCCTTTCTCCCCTTACTTCTCTCTTCACCACCAGCCATACCCACCACCACATTTGGCGCCCATCAATGACCTGGGTAAGGAACCCAAGGGTCCTTCCATAAACCCCATGGCGCCCAACAAACATCAAAATGACATTATGATCATGGACGTCATTGATGTGACTCCACTAGCCAGAACCCCCTACTAGAGCCTTTTGGCTCGAGGGCAGGTGAGGTATGTTCTAGACACACTATAGAACACGTCTAGACCATTGGTTCGACTTAGTGTTTTTGGTGCATGAGCCAACCTGTGCACTTCACACCAAATTGGTCACCTAATGTTCGTGAGGCCTCCCTATCATTGATGGAGGAGCGTCGAGCTCGAGTCAAGCCGGGAGTCGTTGGCACACCTCTCTCCTTAAGCCTTTCTCCCCTCACTTCTCTCTTCACCACCGGCCATACCCACCACCACATTTGGCGCCCATCAATGACTGGGTAAGGAACCCAAGGGTCCTTCCATAAACCCCATGGCGCCAACAAACATCAAAATGACATTATGATCATGGGCGTCATTGATGTGACTCCACTAGCCAGAACCCCCTACTAGAGACCAACCTAGGCATCAGGATGTGACGGTCGACGTGACCTTAGGTTGGCCAATGCAGTCCATGATGCCAAAACACACTTGTGGCATGCCTTGAGCCCGGTCTCCACATAGGGAGGTGCCTGAGTTACGTCCATCGTATGAAATCTCTAAGAAAAAAATGAACATTTGAGTTCTGCTAGTGTTTTTCCACTAGCAGAACACCTGCACTTGATGTTTTCTTTGCCCATGTGTCTCAGGCCGTGCAAAAGCCAGTGTGGGGGTAATCGGCCGACCACCCAACTGAAGGATATCAACGTTTGGACCCTGCCACGTTGATCACCTTCGCATCAAGAACACACTGTGAAAATTTGAGCCTGAATGGCCATAAGAGGCACATCGGCCGACCACCCAACAGAAGGATCTCAACGTTTGGACCATGCCACGTTGATCACCTTCGCATCAAGAACACACTGTGAAAATTTGAGCCTGAATGGCCACAAAGGGTAGGTCGGCCGACCAATCAATTTTCAAGAATTGGAAAACCGCCCGGTCGGATTGATCTATCGATGAGAGGAAGAGCACCACGGTGGCCGATTTGTCGGTAGCTCCAAAAGTGGCATCGGCCGATGCCACCTTGGACCCCAGGCCCACCCACCGACATCCGGGACACTTCCCCACCGGTTTGCAATTCTCATCCCCTCATTTTTCTATTCATTTTAGATTATATCTATTCGTTTTATCCCTTTTTTTTTAATTTATAAATATAAAACTAGAAGAAGCACCTGAAAATAAAAAACTTTGAAGAAGTAACATTTTCATGACATCTTGAAGATAAAATCTGTCATAAAGTTTATTTCTTGTGCAAACTTATGTTTGTGGGAAAAATACATTATTAGGGAAAAGTCATATTGACTAAGATGTTGTGACTTGTGATATAGTTCGAGCTTATGCATCAACCTCTTTTACTCAAGGTACTTGGAGATTTGTCTTGATAAAAACATAAAACCATAGTGTCACACACTCCTCAATGATGAAAATACGAACCAAAAGCCATATGCATTACTCATACATGTTCGCCCCCATATACGCTACTTGCGGTTGTATTGAGTTTTGGCAAATCTAGTGACCCTTGTTGAGGATTATATCATGCTCCCAAGATCAAGATCACGTACACTCCACATCTATATGCTACTTCTACACTAGAAGTACGCACTACATCCCTTTTCCCAGTTCCACCATCAAAATGCTCTATGCTTTAAGTTGTGATCTCTCTAGATATATAGATGGTGAAAAGAGACATTAGCTATGCAAAAGTATAAAAAAAAAGAAAAGAGAGAGGAAATAATGGACACAAGTCCGAGGGTGAGTAGAACCCACCTCTCCAAAAAAAAAAAAAAAAAAAGTTGGACACATGAAGGTCCAAGTATGTATATTTATGATAGCCATGTCTCAATAATAATAATAATAATAAGGTAGAGAGAGAGATCACATCCAATGAAGGAGCAAAACAAAGTTATCCATATTTTCCACACACATGCACATTCTTGATCTAAGGGCATGATACTTTTCTCTTAGGATCCTAGTTTTGACTTTACAATATATGCAATGCAAGTATGCAATCATGTTTATCCCTACCTCAGCTCCACATAGACCTTTGTAGTAGGATGAAACAAAAAAGGCACTTTCATGTTATGCCGTGGTGAGGATCTATACACTATTGAGTGACTTGAGAGTACCCAATCGAGGAGTATAAGTGATCTATGTGATTTTCTTTTTTTTTAACTTATATAAAAAACTCCAAGAACTAAGATGTGAATGCGGAAGATGACTTGCTTTGAACTATTCCATTTCCCAACTTCTCAAGGATTTATGATAGACACAACCACATATCCCACTCACATAGGAAATGCTTAGAAATAATCTTATGGTAGTTCAATATCTCATAAGTGTTATGTCCATGTTTACTTCAACCTCCCTCCTTTGCTTGAGGACAAGCAAAGATGTAAGTGTGGGGGATCTTGTTGATGGTAGAAATACCCTGTTTTTTACATAGTCAAACCACAACAAAGTACTCCTTTTGGAAGCTAACATACATATAAACAATGATTTCTTATGCAAATAACCTAGTTCCACATGTAGATGTCATTCTTTGTATCTGAGATGTGAAACTAGAGGAAATCGGCTAAAATGACACATTTGGTCACCATCCGGTCGACACCCCAAGTATGGCCATTGGACAATTTGACATCACCATCATGATCTCCATGTCCTATGAAGCTTCCACACAAGATTTGAAGTCATTTGGCCACAAGACCTACATCGGCCGATGCATGACCATTTCATCGACATGTGGGACACCTCCTAGAAGAGCCGGAATAGGCCAAGGCCCAATGGACCCACATCGGCCGACCAATGACCATTGGCCCAAACTCTTCCAATGTGTCCTGCCACGTCACCAATCCATGGGAAACCAAGAGAAGGCACCCGATTGGTCCGTCAAAGGCGTCCCTTGGATCGTGTGGGTACAAAAACGATGTCACGGCGGGTTCGAGTCAAGACGCGGCAACCGCGGTGGGGCCAACATCTCCAACACCGGGGGATGGCCCACGGGTCATGGACCATGGTCGGCCGACCATGGCCCATTTGGCCAAGGACGTCCTCCCACGCCCATCACATTGTCCACATGCTGAAATTACCTCACACGTTGATCTTAAGGCGGTTGCATGGCGGTTTGATCCAACGGAGGGCAATAGAGGTCACGCAGCGGATCGATGACGTGGCGCTGGGTAGCCCCTACTCCACCTTGGGGCTATAAATACCCCCCACCCCTTCACTTCCAAGAGATGACCACAAGGAGAACTCCACTCCAATGTAGTAGGCGAAGCCCTACTCCTTTAGTGTAGTAGTAGAGTGAGAGAGGGAAGTCTTACGGAGGAAGCCCCTGTGCAATCGGGGAATCTCCTCCGAGGTGTACCTCTGCGGGTGTACTTCTTCTAGTGAGTAATACATCCGAGTTCTTTTATACTTTGCATATCCGGTTTAGTATAGTAGCTATTCACTCGTTCTTCATTGGTACATTGCTTTGCTTTAGTAGAGTGTTCTAGCCTAGCTAAATACTGAGGTTAGAATAGTAAGAGTTAGCGTAGACGTGGTGTCTAGGCTATACCTTACCTGATGTATGCCGCTTGCCGCATTGGGATGGATTGTGATAGCCAATAAGGTAGTGACGGCCCTTCGGTCTCTGTATAGATCACCACGTGTTTAGGCAAGTTCTTAAAAGGTAAGGCTCCATAAAATAGTAGTTTGGTAGTGGTGACTTTATTCACCGATTATCACCTACGCCTCCAAGTGTCCGAAAGTGATAAAGCCACGTTTAGCTACCTAGCCTATCCGGATATCATAGCTATAGAAAACCTCTCAACTCAACTACCAAATACACACCTTGTGTCATCATAGGACGAGTCTTGATTCTTTGTTAGTTCACTTCACGTTCCTCGTGGAAATCGATACCGGAATACTCACGGTGAAAAAGCTACACCGACAAAGGTGGCGCTTGCGGTTTACTGTTGCCATACTTAGGTGTATCGGTCCTTTAGTGGTAACACTAAAGAACTCATCAACACTATCGCTACAAAAACAATGTCCTTCGGATTGAAGAACGCCGAAGCAACGTATCAAAGAGCGTCTGAGACTTGTTTGGGAGAGCAGATTGGCAAAAATGCCGAAGCATACGTAGACGACATAGTGGTGAAAACAAGAGAACCAGAAACTCTGATTCAAGATCTGGAGGAGACCTTCAAGAACCTCAACAAATGGAAATGGAAGCTCAACCCAACCAAATACGTCTTTGGAGTACCATCGGGACAACTCATCGGGTTTCTTGGTCAGCAACGAGAGGCATTGAAGCCAGCACCAAGCAAATCAAGGCAATCACCGAGATGACACAACCCCGAAGCATCAAGGACGTCCCGAAGCTCACGGGGGTGCATGGCAAAGCACTCAATAGATTCATATCCAAGCTTGGAGAGAAAGGGCTACCCTTCTTCAAACTCATCAAGACCAAAGGAGAGTTCAAATGGGCCGGATGATGCGGACAAGGCGTTTGAAGAACTCAAACAATACCTAACATCATTTGATCCTAACACCTCCAAAGGATCAAGAAGAACTCTGCTCTACATAGCAACAACAAATACAAAGGGTCGGGCCGGCAAATCATCATGGAAAGAGAAGAGCCCGGGCAACTCAGCAAAGTTCAAAGGCCAGTTTACTACATGAGCGAGGTTCTATCCGAGTCTAAAGCTCGATACCCTCATGTACAAAAACTACTCTACTCCATACTGATCACGTCAAGGAAGCTATGACACTACTTCGACAGCCACAAGATCACAGTGGTAACTGACTCACCACTAGGTGACATCCTGAGGAACAGAGATTCAACAGGCCGAATATCAAAGTGGGCAGTAGAACTCGGAGCATTGAATCTAGAATTCACCCCAAGAAGAGCAATCAAATCCCAGGCACTTCCAAATTTCATTGCGGAATGGATGAACTCCAACAACCCATATCCGACGACATCAAGAAGCATTGGAACATGTACTTCGATGGATCGTTGAAGCTAGGGGAGCAGAGCCGGGATTTTATTCATATCTCCGTAAGGAAGACAACTCAAGTATGTGCCGCAAATCATGTGGCAAGCTACAAACAACGAGAGGCTGAATATGAAGCACTCATCCACGGCCTCAAGATAGCAAGAACTCTGGGAATCAAGAGACTTCAAGTATACGGCGACTCCGCTGTTGTCATCAATCAAGTCAACAAGGATTGGGACTGCACAAAGGACAACATGGGCCTCTATTGCACAGAAGTACGCAAGCTGGAAAAGAATTTCCAGGGCCTAGAAATCCTACATGTGCTCGGAGATGCGAACGTGGCAGCAGACGTGCTAGCTTCGGACTCGATCCGACAGAGCACAAGTCCCACCCGAGTATTACGTCGAAGAACTCCTGAAACCATCCATCAAGGAGAACCCGGAAGAAGACAAAGATGGAGCAATCAGCCCTAAACGTGTAATGATAATCTCTCCAGGTCGCAGAACAACTCCCTGGATCGAAGACATCATTAACTTCATCAAGAACAAGACGCTACCCGATGACAAAGCTGAAGCAACAAGGATCTTGAGAAGAAGCAAGAACTATGTACTCATCGAAGACAAGCTATACAAAAGAGCAGCATCATCCGGAGTATTACTCAAATGCATAAGCTCTGAAGAAGGAAAGGACATCCTACAAGAAATCCACTTTGGATGCTGTGGAAACCACGCAGCGTCAAGAACCCTCGTGGGAAAAGCATTCAGAACCGGATACTACTAGCCAACAGCTCTCAAAGACGCAGAAGAACTCGTCAGAAGATGCAAAGGATGCCAGATGTTCGCAAGACAAGCGCATGTGCCAGCTCACAACTTAATCTGCATACCACCATCATGGCCTTTTTCGTGCTGGGGACTGGATCAAGTCGGACCACTCAAAAGAGCCAAGGAAGGATATGAGTATATCTACGTCGCCATCGACAAATTCACCAAATGGATAGAATACAAGCCATTGGTCACCTTCAGCTCCACCAAGGCAGTCGAGTTCATCCAAGAGATCATGCACAGATTCGGGATGCCCAACAGGATCATCACTGACCTCGGATCACCATTCACGGGCGTCGAAGATTGGGCACAAGATTGTGGCATACGGATAGACTATGCTTCGTGGCACATCCTCGGGCTAACGGACAAGTCGAAAGAGCAAACGGACTCATCCTTGCCGGACTAAAGCCAAGACTATATGAAGAACTCAAAGACTACGGAGCAAAATGGATTGAAGAAATTCCAAAAGTCGTCTGGGGCCTAAGAACTCAAATCAGCAGATCAACAGGCTACTCACCCTTCTTCCTAACCTATGGATCGAAGCCGCTCTACCGGCGGACCTCATATGGAGCTCTCCAAGAATCGAGCAATTTGAAGAAGGAGAAGGAGAACGCACAAGAAGACTAGAAATCGACCGAGAAGAAGTCGATCAAATGCAATCCTCCAGAACGCAAGATATCTGTAAGGACTAAGAAGGCATTATGACAAGAGCACACGGCCAAGAAACCTCAACCCAGGAGATCAAGTACTCAAGAGAAATCAAAAAACGGAAGGCAAGCACAAATTGCTCACCCATGGAAAGGACCATACATCGTCGAAGAGTACGGGGACCAGGAACCTACGAACCGATGACCATGCAAGGAGAAGAAATCGTAAAACTCCCGGCACATTAGCCAACTCGAAGGTTCTATCCGTAATCAGAGGAACTCAAGGCGACAGAGAAGAAAGCAGAACGCAAAAACAAGTCTCTGACACTTCAAGAAGAAGAAGACCAAGCCTGAGAAGAACTCTGGACCAACCAACAAGAGAAAGGTCACTAAATACGCGGCTACCAAGCGCCTCAACCAAAACAAGTCGCCAAGAGTAAAGCTGCATTCCTCCCAAGGGAGATGAACAAATAGCCCGAATTGGCGCTTCACGAAAAGAAGTCGACCAAAAGAAGGCAACCCCGACCACCAGAACGGAGGTCAAATTCCAAGGGTGGAACCACGCGATGTCCTAGCTCGAATAGCGTCCACACCTTAAATCCTAGCGGAAGATCGTGAACTTTGACTCTTGAAAAAAGAGGACGTTGGGATCGGCCCGTTTAGGTCACAGAGGCCATCGAGGGTCCAGAAAGTGCCACTTTGTCCAATGACGGCGGACGACCTTTCGAATCGGGCATGAACGGTGTAGTGTTGTGAAATAGAAACCCATCGTCTCACACAAGTCTCTCGAAAAGCGAGCAGCCCAAACCCGTGCAAGGTGGATTGTAGTGTTATGAAATAGGAACCCAACCATCTTGACCTTCAAATCCGCCGGCCGCACTTAAATGGGCCCGGACCGAGAACCTTACAAGGGACATCATGTGATAGTCCACCGGATAGCATGGGAGAGCCCTAGCCCAGAAGCGGCAACCCGGAGTTAGAATAACTCTTTTGGAGCACGACTCCACCAAATTACACTAGCATGTCTAAGAAAAGACAACGCTAGAGGGGCCTAAAAGGAGAAACCGAACGGCCCGGAGAAACCCTCCTAACAATCGTGACAAGTCTCAAGAGAAGACACAAGTCACATGCCGAGGAAAACAAACAACCCCGGGGACGCCCCAAACCGGCCGGGAAGTCCACAAAAGGGACAAGCTGAATCTTCACAACCCCGAAGACCATGAGCAAGACCTACCAACGGGACCGGTCTACAAGAAAAGACAAGAAACTTCGAAGAACAACACTGAAGACCAGGAGCAAGACTCCACCAACGTCAGCCAGTCTACAAGAAAAGACAAGCTGAAACTTCAGAAGAACAACCCTGAAGACCAGGAGCAAGACTCCACCAACAACAGCTAGTCTACAGAAAAGACGAGCTGAAACTTCAGAAGAACAACCCTGAAGACCAGGAGCAAGACTCCATCAACTTTCAGCTAATCTACAAGAAAGACAAGCTGATACTCCAGAAAGAGCAACTCTGGAATTCAAGAGCAAGCCTACACTCATCATGACAAGTCTCAAGAAGAAGACAAAAGTCATTTGTCAGAAGAAAACAACCCTGACAGACCGAAGCAAGGCTCTACAACAATCTTCAGTCAAGTCTACAGAGAGGACGGGCTGATTCTCCAAAGGAAATAAACCTGGAACTCAAGAGGAAAATCTCAGAGCTACCTTCAGAAGAAGCAAGACTCCAATCTACTATGGCAAGACCTATGAACAAGCCAGCCGACGCGTCAAGGAAGAAACAACCCAAAAGCGCACAAGGACAAGATCCTATACTATCTTCAGCAGATCTACGAGAAGACAAGCTGACAAGTCAGGGAAACAACCCTGACGACTTGAAGCAAGACTTCAACCAATCTTTAGCTAAGTCTACGAGAAGCGAATGAAATGAACCATCGGAGAAGCAACACCGATGTTATGGAGCCGGACTCAAAACAACTTCGGCACCAGTCTACAAGAAAGAGACAAGAGCCTAAGCCTAAGGAAGCACTCTAAAGGCGCAATCTCAACAAGTCATCCGAGGAAAACAACCCGAAGACCACTTCAAGAGCAAGCGGAGAACAGATCGCAAAAAGTCCGCACGAAGCGCATCGAAATACTTAAAGTCCGCCGGGACGGCGACACAAGCAAGAGTATTTAAAGGCCTACAACCAACACGCCACCAAAGAACAAATCGTTCATTACAAGGCGGACGGCCGCCACCCAGCACACTCGTGCCGCATCAAAATTCAAATACCTCTTCGTCGAAGATCAAGATCAATGGTGCTAGCAAGAGTGGTCACAGCGGCATCCACCTCGGGCGCCCTCCTCCATTATCCCGAGATGCTCGCCGAAGCAAACCCGGCCCACAATAGCAAAATGGGCAGCTTCGGCACAAGATGATGGAAGTAAAAGAGCGAGCTCTTCAACAAATTCCCCCGCCAGCCGTCTCCAACAAAGAAACAAAACGATCGGGAACCCCGGGAAGAAAGTCCTCCAGACACACTATGATCTTCAAAGTGCATCGAATAACCTCCAAAGAAGGGATACACAAATCGCCAGAGATCGGAGAACTTCGCGCGAAGAGAAGAAAAGAGCATCTCTCTCCCGACCAAGCTCGGCCGACAAACTCACATAGATAGTAGTCGCCGACCTGAATTGGTCACCCGAAGCCCTCGAAATCAAGAAATGCATAAGTCGAGGAGAAGACTTGACAAATAAAGCAAAAACGGCTCAAGAGGATAAGCAAACATACCTTTAACCTTCCGAGTAACCTTGGCATAGGACTCGGTCAATCCATCAATGGTAGCACAAGAGTCTTGAGCCGAGCACAAAGATCCCGTTGTTGGTATACCTTATAGCATAAAATATAGAGGTTTTTAAAACAAAAATAAGGGCTTAAAATAAATATCAACATAGTATAGGGGCTTGACTAACATGATTCCACTAGTTTTGGTGATTTATATATTTTTCGTGGATTAAAACGTAAAATGCCCAAGAGTTTGCAAGCCCTACGACATAAAGACGTATCCGTGACGTAATCCAACGTGGAACCTACACTAGAACATTCCGGAAGAGACCGAGAGCACCGGAAGGAAGTCGGGGCCCACACCGGCAGCCAAAGCGGCGGCGGCCCTAGCCGCAGGCGGCGGCGCCCCTGTGGGGCCCCCCCGTCGACCTCCCATGCAAGGTCGGTTCAGCACCGCCTATTTGGAGCAATCTAGTCCATTCATCAAGGTCGGTTTGATCCAAGGGTCGCCGTGCACGCCTAGGGCTATATAACAAGACCCCCTCGACCCCCACGGTGAAACCCTAATTCATTCTCATTCATTCAAGGTCATCCTACTCCAAGTCAAGACCCTAAGCCCTAGTTCCACCATAACCGAGAGCAATAGCTATCTAGGCTAGTTCTTGAGGAAGTCAAGTATTGTCTTGAATTCCCGATCGTCAAGAAGTAGCGGAGCAAGAGCTTCTCGTGGCTTCTCTCTTGTATTCATCATTGTAAGTATTTAGTTAGAATACAATTGCTATGACTTTATTCTATTTAATGATTATATTCTTATTTATATGTTTCCATGCTTATTATGATTATATATTTAGTTTAGTATGTTTGTCTTTATATTCAAGCATGGAGTCGATATAGCGCCATGTAGAGAGCTACTATGTGGGTGGTCGACAATGTGTAAACGTGGTGTTTATACAACGTTTGCCTACGACATCACCCTATATTCTGGGATGTGTGGTAGATCGTGGATGTGATACTCCCATTGAGTCCTTCCCCCCGAATGTAGGGCTAGTTGAACTTTGTTACTATGGTAGGTTGGTTTTGTTCCTAATCTTCCTTAGTAATATTCACCATGTGTAGATATAATGCTTTCATACGATGATGACTAGATGTATTGCACTAATTGTAGTATGCATTGACATGTATTTAGGAGTAACTTAGGAATATTCCATCCTATTCTACCTATACCATGATATTAGCCTGCTATGACACCATCTAGTGGCACATTATTATCTTTGACTTGGATGTTATTATCATTATTATTATTATTTATCATTATTTATCTTTACCTTGTGACTTACCTAGTTTGAGTTTAGTATGATGCATATGGTTTACTCTACATTACACCACCGCAAGTGAATCAACATTAAATCATCAACCTACCCATAGCCTACCCCTCTCCTTTTTTTTTCGGTAGAATATAAATACGATACCGGATAGACTCTTGTGAAGTGCTACAATTGGGTAATTCTATCTCGTGCGCTTGCGATACCGAAATTATAATATTATTGCAAGAGTTTCAAGTGTCATATAAAGAATATCCGTTCACGCATTTCTTTAGCGTTGTGAGCTAGGGTGACAGACTAGTTTCAGTAGGCAATGCTAGAATGTGTGGTACAACTTTTGTGCCTATCGTGGTGAGATTAACTCCACCATTGATAATGTTGCAAAGTCATAAACCATAACTAATTCCGTCTAACTTTATTAACTCTCCGATCCGACTTTTGTTGGAATGTGAGATTAACTCCACATCCAAGCTAACTTATTAGATAGATACCATTTATACATTTAAAGAGCCGTCCTTAGATGTGGATCGCGTTAGAGATGTCAACAAGCATTTCTGGCGCCGTTGCCGGGGAAGGAAGGAAGAAAAGGGTGCTAGCCAAACCTAAACACACATACATGGATAGATTGATATCACTTGCATCACGTAATGTATCGAGGACCCATTATCAACTACTCAAACAAAGCTTATCCTTGTTTGTCTACTTGTTTTTGATCTTATGCGGGGTAAATGAATGAATTGGAGTAACCGTCCGATAATTATATAGACGATCCTGAAGTATTAATCGAAGGGGGGCAAGATCCAAACTTAGAAGGACACCAACACCCTCTCGTTCGACGTTGATCGATCGGCAGGACCTATCACCGTGTTTGAGGCTATGGTCGATAAGATGCTTCACGAAGTTTTCGCTCCAACTACGGCCAATGTTCGCACCGACCGGAAGTTGAGATTGGAGATCGTAGCCGAACTCAAGCCCGGACTTATTAACATGGTGCAAGCCAGCCCGGTTTTGCGGAAAGGCACACGAAGATGCTAGTGCTCATCTCCAACACTTCTTGGAGATTTGCAAAGACTTTCACCATCAAAGATATACCAAGAGATGCAATCCTACTTCGCCTTTTTCCATTCTCACTTTTGCCCTGTTTCAATTACTCATGCAAACTTTCTATCATGGGCTCACTACGAGTACCGTGAGACAATGGATGCCGCAGCCAGAGGTGCTTTCCTTTCACTTACAATCTCCAAAGCTACGTAACTTGTGGAAAAGATGGCTTCCAACCACGCTTGGAATGAAGATCGTCCAACCCGCAAGAGAAACAAGTGGAACGCACCAAACCGAAAAAGAGGTAGACATGTTGTCCGCCAAAATGGACCTTATAATGAAGAAACTTGAGGATAGAGATCCTGAACCAAGGACCGTCATGCAATTCAACTCTCGCATGACATGTGAAGAATGTGGCAACACCGCCACATGGGCAAGAATTGTCCAGAAATAAAGAGGAGGTACATTATATCAATAACAACAACTACTACCGCCCTCCACGTAATCTTGGATGGAACCAACAGAGGCCAAGCTTCCAAGGTAACTTCCAAGGTAATTATCAAGGTAATAACTTTACTAATTCTTATCAACCTCCCTTAAGAGATTTAGTTTTAAATCAAGGTAAAGCTATGGAAAATTTAACTAGAAAAAGCTTCCAATGATAAAATGTTAGAAACCATAAATAATAGAATGGATAGTTTTTCTTCAGTAATTAAAACTCAACATAACTTTAATAAAATGATAGAGGATCAGCTTTCTAGATTGGCAAATTCTATGGAACTAACCTTACCAGTGAGATACCGGCCAACCAAAGGAAGTAGAAACCGCAAAATCTCGCCGATATATATAATGCGTGTCATTTTCACACGGACTACCTCAGAGTGATTGGCTAGATGACTCTCTACCACCTAAGAAAGGAGATCCGTGGAGATCGATCATCACCATCCGCATTGAACCACATGAATTCAAGAATGCACTTTGTGATTTTGGCTCAAGCCAACCTAATGCCTAAGGTAATTTATGAGAAAATTCATGGTAGACCATTATTATATACATCTATGTGCTTGCAGCTTGCGCACCGGGCACTATGCTACCCAATGGGTATACTTAGAGATGTTTGCATTAGTTTTGGAAATGCATATGTGCCTGCGGATTTTGCAAAGAATTGAAAACAGGGGAAGATGAGAAGGCTCCAATTATATTGGGCCGACCCTTCTTGAACACAACAAAGGCAATCCTCTACGCCCACAAGCAAAGATTTGTTTTGATGTTCAGGGGAAAAGAGAACATTTTATTTCAGGAACAAGAAACTTTCCTCCCCGCTCAATCAAGAACACCATACATCTATGAGATGCCAGCAGAGCCGACAACTAAGGCCAAGAAGAACAAGAAGAGAAATAAGAAGGCACAGCCTATAAAGGTAATGATGATTAATCAGGTACGCTCAGAAAATGACCATTTACTTAAATCCCCAATGCTACAAAAGTTAGATGATCCAGGAGTTCCTACCATACATTGTTCTATTAACCAATGGAATTTCTATAACACTTATTGTGACACGGGCTCCGGCATCAACTTAATAGGAAAGGTAACGTATGAAATGATATTTGGTAAGATGCCTTTGCCCCCAACATATTTACAAATACAGATGGTGGACCGTCTTTCCGATACCCGTAAGGAATTGCAAAAGATGTACCGGTGAAGATAAATGATCACTATGTCCCAATCGACTTTTTAGTCATGGACATGGGAGAGGAATGAGATCCACCAATAGTGATGGGGAGACCATTCCTCAACACTACATGCGCCATCATCTACATGAGAATGGGGAGATCCACTTCCAATTCCCTAAAATGTAAGGTACGCTTGCATTTCAACAGCTTATACCACTTATGAATATCCAAAGAAGAACAGTCAAAGACGAAGACGCCACAAAAAGAAGCAATGGATCATGAATCCAGAAAATCACACCAAGGTACCAAAGAGATTCAATAATGGGGCATCATATCAAGGCACACAAAGAAGCCATGAAGGCATTGAATATGAAAGTAAAGGAAGATTCAAAGATACATCAAGGAAAAGCTTGCTCGACTTTCACCGTAAAAGACAAATTTTGTCTCACGCAGCTGAGTTCTCTCAAGAACTATGAGAATCATGGGAAGATTATGAAGAAGCACGCAATGAGTATTGGTGGAACAGAGATCAACAAGTTTTCTCCTTGCTAGAAGAAGCCAGAAAAGAATTAAAAGCTAAAAAGGTAAAATCCCTTGCACCTGAATCATCCTTAGAAGAAGTAGAAAAACCTACCACTCCGGACAACAAAGAACAATGGAGTGGGAGACGAGAGGTGACTCCCAAAGACACCATCGGAAGAAATATCGATCAAATCACCGAACCCCCAATTGTGACCACCGATATACCCCGGGAGTAATAAGCAAGAAAGTCTTGTTCGAGGACTTTAATCCCCGAACCTTCGCCGAAAGGTAATTCGGTAAGTTATCCATATTTAATTCCTAACATTGCATATTTATTTTCACCATTGCATAGTATATTTCCCTTTTCAAATTGCATTAGAAAAGACAATAAAAATATTTAGTGCTTTGCATGTCTAAAACCTAAAGCCCCATGTGAGTAGATCTAAGGCTTAATACCTTTAGAGATGCTTGCTGTGTGGCATATAAAAATAATATAAAAATGCATCCATAAGTTATTCATCTTTTCTTGCATACAAAATAAAAAAAATCCAAAAATATATATTTCATGCTGTTAAGAGTCTCAGGTAACAAAAGCAACGTGGCTAACCCTTAACACCTAATCAAGTTCCACTAGCTTTGTTGTCTATTTGAGTTTAGCAGATTTCGAAGGAGAAGAGACATGATGAGCCGACACCACTGTCACCATCTACCTCAACTCCCATATCATCAACCCGACATTCCAATCTAGCTTGGGAGAGAGCACCCCAGCTATCCCGATAAGTATCTCTACTACTACTATTATTATTAGCTAGATATTTGGTTTGCTTAGTTTGCCTAAAGTTGCTTAGAGTGAGTCTATATAATCTTTCAAAGAGTCTTTGTTAGTTATAGTATAAATAAATGATCAAGAGAGAGTGTACACCTTTCACGCTTTTGCTCAACTAAAATCTTAAATAATAAAGGAGATGATGAATAGTTGTCTCCGTCGTAATACCTTTCAAGTACCTAGCTTTCAAGCTTAATTTCTCTCGAAGCTTAAAATGTAAAACTGCTTTGACTTGAGATTTACCCTAAACCTGAAATCTGTGGATTGCAAATGCTTGCTCTAGAGTCTAGGTAATTGACGGATATGATATATGAAAGTTTTGAGCTGCTATTTCTCTTACTCCTAGTGACACTAGATTTCTGGAGATTTATCTTTTGAAAATTATGAAAATATACATGATAAGTTCCGTATGACAGAGTGTTGAAACTCCTACCACAGCCATATATATGCACCATAGATTAGGAAAATCCTTTTTATATATAGGCTGCTTGCTTTGCATTGAGTTTGTTCAAACTTTGTCGACCCTTAGAAACTTGTCATGCTGATGTACACTCCATCCATCCACCTCATATATTCCATTCCACTAGACTCCACTCACATATATATGCTGCTTCTACCCTGGAAGTACGCATCCACCATACATACCCACTATATATCTGCCAAATATGTTCCACTCCTATCCTAGGGGAAGAGCAACCAAAAATATTCCATTCCAGTCAACAATCTTATAAAGCTCTATTATTCTTGTTTATCTCTCAAAAGATTATTGCAAAAAGAGACTTGGGTTATATTTAAAAAAAAATGGGAGATGAAAAACGGACAAGTGTCCTACGGGCGAGTAGAGCCTACCTCCCTAAAAGAAAAAGAGAATAAAGGAGAGTTAAAAAAATGGACAAGTGTCCGCTGAAAACAATGGGTACTTAGATGCCCGCCTCTCCATAAAAAAGAAAAAGAAGTGCAACCCAGGTTCTCTCAAGTGTTTTCAAGTTTCAAAAGAGAGATGATTTTTCAAAGAGCTAGAGCAGAATTAGACTTTTTCTCATCACATTCATTCCATTCACACCTATCATCATATTTATATTCATTCCATCATGCACATGCATCAGTGTGACTCGTGACTTTGGATCCATTGTTTGAACTTACAATATATGCTCAGTAAGTAGATTTAATTTTCTCCCCACCTATGAACTCCAGATATAAGCTATTAGATAAAAGGTGAGAGAGAAGAAGGCATAGTGTCCTACCGCCTTAGTCCAAAAATACCACATATTATGAGAGAAAGGCAAAACAACCTTATTGCCTTAGTGAGGATCTACCAAGTACCACATATGAGAGACTTGAAAGGGTCATACCGAGGAACTTTGAGTTTTATTTTGAAAATCAAGAAAAACTCCTAATGATGGTTGAACAAAGAGTTTGAGACCTAGTGCTTGACTCGATTGTTCTATCTTTCAATTGTCGAAGATCACAAGAAAAAGCTACAAGCTCCATGATTAAAGGTAATATGGGTGAGTTGAAGGTTGAAATAGTTTATTCTTATCCCGAAGATGAAATTTTGTTTGAAAGCATGTGTACTTACGAGGTGTGAAAGCGTTGCAAAGAACTCCCCGATCCAACAATATGGTCTTGCTAGGGACTAGCAAGAGGTAAGCTTGGGGGAGCTTATTGGTATACCTTATAGCATAAAATATAGAGGTTTTTAAAATGAAAATAAGGGCTTAAAATGAATATCAACATAGTATAGGGGCTTGACTAACATGATTCCACTAGTTTTGGTGATTTATATATTTTTAGGATTAAAAGAAAAATGCCTAAAGAGTTTGCAAGCCCTACGACATAAAGACGTATCCGTGACGTAATCCAACGTGGAACCTACACTAGAACATTCCAAAAGAGACCGTGAGAGCACCGGAAGGAAAAGCTAGGGCTCACCCGCGCGCAGCCAGTGGCGGCGGCCCTAGCCGCAGCGGTGGTCACCCCTGTGGGGCCCCCCCGTCGACCTCCCATTCAAGGTCGGTTCAGCACCGCCTATGAGGAGCAATCTAGTCCATTCATCAAGGTCGGTTTGATCCAAGGGTCGTCGTGCATCGCCTAGGGCTATATAACAAGACCCCCTGACCCCTGGGTGAAACCCTAATTCATTCTCATTCATTCAAGGTCATCCTACTCCAAGTCAAGACCCTAAGCCCTAGTTCCACCATAACCAGAGCAATAGCTATCTAGGCTAGTTCTAGAGGAAGTCAAGTATTGTCTTGAATTCCTGATCGTCAAGAAGTAGCGGGAGCAAGAGCTTCTCGTGGCTTCTCTCTTGTATTCATCATTGTAAGTATTTAGTTAGAATACAATTGCTATGACTTTATTCTATTTAATGATTATATTCTTATTTATATGTTTCCATGCTTATTATGATTATATATTTAGTTTAGTATGTTTGTCTTTATATTCAAGCATGGAGTCATATAGCGCTCATGTAGAGAGCTACTATGTGGGTGGTCGATAATGTGTAAACGTGGTGTTTATACAACGCTTTGCTGCGACATCACCCTATATTCGATGTGTGGTAGATCGTGGATGTGATACTCCCATTGAGTCCTTTGGAGTCCACCCCCCGAATGTAGGGCTAGTTGAACTTTGTTACTATGGTAGGTTGGTTTTGTTCCTAATCTTCCTTAGTAATATTCACCATGTGTAGATATAATGCTTTCATACGATGATGACTCGATGTATTGCACTAATTGTAGTATGCATTGACATGTATTTAGGAGTAACTTAGGAATATTCCATCCTATTCTACCTATACCATGATATTAGCCTGCTATGACACCATCTAGTGGCACATTATTATCTTTGACTTGGATGTTATTATCATTATTATTATTATTTATCATTATTTATCTTTACCTTGTGACTTACCTAGTTTGAGTTTAGTATGATGCATATGGTTTACTCTACATTACACCACCGCAAGTGAATCAACATTAAATCATCAACCTACCCATAGCCTACCCCTCTCCCTTTTAGGTAGAATATAAATACGATACCCGGATAGACTCTCGGTGAAGTGCTACAATTGGGTAATTCTATCTCGTGCGCTGCGCATACCAGAATTATAATATTATTGCAAGAGTTTCAAGTGTCATATAAAGAATATCCGTTCACGCATTTCTTTAGCGTTGTGAGCTAGGGTGACAGACTAGTTTAAGTAGGCAATGCTAGAATATGTGGTACAACTTTTGTGCCCATCGTGGTGAGATTAACTCCACCATTGATAATGTTGCAAAGTCATAAACCATAACTAATTCCATCTAACTTTATTAACTCTCCGATTCGACTTTTTTGTTGGAATGTGAGATTAACTCCACATCCAAGCTAACTTATTAGATAGATACCATTTATACATTTCTCGGCGCCGCCCTAGATGTGGATCGCGTTAGAGATGTCAACACCCGCTCAACCCCCTGAAGACGAACAACCTCAGCCCGCAAGGAGTCACATTCTTGAGCAGGGAAGGAAGACGGGGAGATCTCGCACAAAGGACTAAAGAAAAGTCAGGGTCAGGACATATCCCAAAAGAAAGTGAGGAAAGTCAAGAAAAGAACCCGACACATACCGAACCGCGTGATCAAAGGCGTAAAAAAGCCCGAATAGTCCGAACACCGCAGACAGAGCGGCAACCCGAGAAGCCGGATCAAACTCAAAATCATAGAGTCTCGCAAGAGACCTCGGATCATAAAGAGAAGGATCCCGAGGAGGATCAACAAATGGCTCCACGAGAAGGAGAGAGACCAAGAAGAAGATTGGCCGCCGCCAGGATCGATCGAAGAACTCGAGATACAACCTCGAGAGAACTTCACGTAAGGACGCCGCAAAACAACCCCGACAAAGATAAAAATCCTCAAAAGTCAACGGGGAGAAAGAACTCGCAAAGAAGAGTACTCACCGAAAATGGAGACGAGGACGAGGGGGCAAGCCAGCCAGGGAGGCTTCACTTCAATGGCCACAACAGAACTCCGGCCTAAGCCTCGTAAGGCTCAACCTCGCACAAACGGCAAACTGCAAACAACCCCAATAAGGCTACAAGACAAAAAGAACCCGGTATTCAAGATTCAAGAAAGGAACTCACGGATTCCGGGCAAGGGACTCCACCTGCTCCTCAGCATGCTCAAAAAGCAAACGCGAAGCACCCTCTGGAAAAACAGAGAAACAGGTCAGCTTATATGGAAAAAGAGAGGGACTGACAGGAGATCAACCCCCTCACCTATAAGAATATTACCCGTGGGCTCCTCGCAAAGATGCCTCCGAGAAGCGTAAGAGCGAGTCCTCTTGGGAGTCATAGTAGCGCGCGGTGGGCTCTTCAACAGAACGCCCCGCCGCTACGACCTATAAGGGCAAGTACCGCGGATCCGAGTAAAGAGAACATACGGCACCCCCAACACTCATGCCAGAAAGGGCTTCGTGACTCACCTCGAAACAAAGAGGCAAAGCAGCATCGCAGCAACGGTCACCACAAAGAGCCTCGGAATAGTTCCGGCCAAGATGCTACAAAGGATCGGAAGAGTCGAAAAACAACCCTTAACAGCAAGTACATCAAAGAAAAGACAAAAAGAACTCACAAATTGAGGAGGGTTGTCGCCAGAATACTCAACAACCCGAATCGGAGTCATCGTAACATCCTTCAACAGAGAGCGAAGGGATACCATCAGCTCCGCCTCGGGCAACTCGTAAGCATCACCACCAACACGAGAAGGATCCTCAGACCGAGTACTGAAGCCAAGCCTCTCCTCGCCATCAAAGGTTGAACCCGACGGCGAAGAAAATCGGGCGACGATACCGGGACCACTAAGGCCACCTTGCTTCAAGATCTTGACACGGTTGACAAGCTCAAGAACCTCCGACTCATCGAGAGAGTCAACCTTCGTGCTCTCGAGATCAACAGACTCATCGAAGTCATGATCCATTAGGGCAGGAGGAGGATTGTTCACATAAAATCACCCGTGAGCGCCAAATGTAAACGGAATCGTGGAGCTCATAATCAAAGAAAAACTCCTTTTTTCTGCCCCGACGGGCCTAGATCAAAACACATCCAAGAGAAGAAAGATCGCCCCCATGACGACGGCGCGAAAAAATAGCGGAAAAAAACTTCGAAAGGAGGAATGCCTATGAAGGTCTCACGTGCATGAACAAAGATCGAAAAGAAGAAGAACCCCATTAGGGGCAAGATGAGAAAGAGCAATCGAGTAGGACTGCAGAAACTCATGGAAGAAATCCGAAGCAGGCAAGCAAAGACCTGCCTGGACAAAAGAAAGAAAGAGGACAACCTCGAGAGGGCCGGAAGCAGGAAGACGATGCCCTGGTCCGGCGCAGACTCCAACCGCATGTGCTCGAGGAGGAACAAGCCGGCGCCGCTCCAAGTCCTCAAGATCCTCGGCGACGACAGAGGACTCCGGCCAGATCTTCATGGCCGCCTCCACCTCCAGAAAGCATCTCCGCCTTCCCCTTAAGGCTCCTGGATGAAGAGCTTTTCACCATAATGGAGGACGGAGGCGAGAACGGCAGAAACCAAAGGGCGCAACGGCGGCGGCAGGGAACAGTGGCGGCGCAAGAGGATTAGGGCAAAGAAGATTGCTAATCGCGGATGTAAATGGCAGGAGGAGGAAAAGAAACGGCCGTATCCAAGTATTTATGGAGAGGGATTTAATCCACCCATTACGTAACAAAACTCTCTCTACATAACGGAGCCTTTACAACTTCAAAATTAATTTGAAATGACAACGGCACTCCTTTTATGCGAAATAAAGGCAACAGACTAACACAACGGTCGGCTACCTCAGCAGAAGAAAAGAACTCTTCAAAATGCCAACCGGCAACGCAGAAACATCCCGAAGCACAGAGCAAGACAAAGACAAGTCGATCAAATCAAAGGAGAAGAACCCGCCAAGAGACGAAGAACCCCGACAAACGCCGCGATGTTTAAACAACACCGAAGTGATCACACGGAATAAGAGAAACGGTCAAAATCCCGAGAAAATAAAGAACCGCTAAGAGTTCTATCTACAAAAAAAAAAGAGAACTCTTAGATGCTCTGGGGCTATAGGATACCCGGGAACGATTTTTTCAAAAAGAGCTCCGACGGCGAGAAGAACTCGAAGACGGAGAAGAAGAACTCAAAGACCTTCCAAATTTTTGTGCCAAAAAGCAAGAAGCTCGGGGGCTACACCCTACGGTGCACTTTTTCAACAAAAGTGCACACCACACGAAGACAACAAGGACCGCATCAAGGCCGCATCCGAGAAGAGCAGGAGGCTCTCATGACTCAAACCTGAGATGCTCGGGGGCTTGCGAAACAAAGCTCTCTTTCAAGAAAGAAGAGCTCCGGCGACGAGAAGAACTCAAAGACGGAGGAGAAGAACTCAAGGACCTTCCAGCCTTTGTGCCAAAAAAGCAAGAAGCTCGAGGGGCTACCCCTATGGGTGCACTTTTTTTGAAAAGTTGCACTCCATAAAGATGATCTTGAAGACCATATCAAGACCTCACCCGAGAAGCAAAGGCAACTCTCATGACTCCTCGGCCTTGAGATGCTCGGGGGCTTGTGGATACAGATCACCAAAGAACTCTACCGAAGTTGTACGCGGGGTTCTATCCTAGCTCAGCGGCCACAAACAACTCCCGTAAGGCAATGGAAGCATAGCTACGGTGACTTCATTGTAACTAGGATAGAACACTAGTCGTTACCTTGTTTAGAGTTCGGTGTTCGGTTCCTCTACGGACAACCCTCTCTCGATCCGACTAGGATCGTAGCGAGTTCCTTGGCTCCTTAGACTATAAAAAGGCGCCAAGGAACACCTCATAGAGGAGAGCACGGATGCATAGCGCGCCGACTTGGCCACCCACCCGCACCGTAAACGGCCGATTCTCTTAACCCCATCAATCAAAAACAGGCTCACGCCAACCTGGGCGTAAAGGTCTTTACTCGATCCTGATTGAGGGCCCGAACCTGTATAAAAACCCCGCTCTCAATGTCACCGCGCAACAAACCGCCGGGCTCGTGTTCATCGAGGCCCTAACAAACCGCCTCACTCACCCCTGCGGGCAAAGCTCGGTCGTAAAACATCGACGGCTATCTTTTTCCAGCTTCGTGCCTTTGAGTCTTGAGGAACTGCCGTGGCCGCATTCTTGCGGTATTTCACTCTTTTCCAGGGTGTTGTGCCGGCAAGGGTTCTTTTTCCCCTAGGCCGCCAGCTTTGGAACTCGTGGGCCCGTCGATTCCCTCTATCTTCGGGGGTTCTTTGGTCTTCGAGTACTTTTGTGTAGGTGCCGACTCCACCGTGGTCTTCTTAGCGCTCCTTGGTGCTTTGAATTCCCGTGCAAGGGTGTTGACTTCCTAGCCAAGATTTGTAAGGATTTTCCCTTTGACGGTTGAAGTCAACTTGGTGGAGTTTGGAAACAGGTCCTGCGCTCTATCTTCATCGCTCTTGGACGCAGACTCCTACTGCCTTCTTGGAAGTACTCTTCAGAGTTGTAGGGCTCCTGGTCTCTTTTGTATCTTGTACGTGGGAGTTCTTGTTTGGCTCCCCGTGCACTTGAGTCTTCTTTGTATCTTGTAGGGAGTTGTTTCCCATGTAACTTGTAATCTTCAAGATGTTGAATAAAGAGCTCTTTTTCTTTTCCAACTTTCATCTTGGTCTTGAATGATTCTGATCTGCCTTCGTGCAGATATAATTGCAGTTTGTTCTCTGCTTGCTGTTGTTGTAGTCACCTGGGTTGTTTTCCTCAGACGGCTTTGTTGATGTTGCGCCTTTAGAGTTCTTCCTTAGGCTTTCTGGCCCCTCGGTCTTCCTCTTGTTGTAGACTTGTGCCGAGTAGTTTGGAGTCTTGCTCCGCAATATCGAGTTGTTTCTTCCGATGATTCAGCTTGTCCTCCCCAGTAGGGATTGCCGGGGGATAGAATAGGATCTTGTCCTTGTGTGCTTTTGGATTGTTTCTTCCTTGGCACGTTGGCTAGCCTTTGTTTGTAGGTCTTGCCATAGTAGTTTGGAGTCTTGCTTCAAGATTTCCGAGTTTTTCTTCCGAAGTGTCGCTTGCCTTCTCTCAGACTTGGCGGAAGATAGATCCAAGTCTTCCTCCCGAGCTCCTGTGGTTGTTTCTTCCGAGTATCGGTCCGCCTTTTTGTAGACTTGGCCGAAGATAGTTGTAGAGTCTTGCTCGTTAGTCGTGGTTGTTTTCCTCCGACAAATGACTTGTGTCTTCCTCTTGAGACTTGTCATGATGAGTGGAGGCTTGCTCTTGAGTTTCGAGTTGTTCTTTTCGAGTATCGCCCGTCTTCTTTTATACACTTGGTCAAGGTAGTGGTCGAAGTCTTGCTCCGCTTTGTCGTGGTTGTTTTCCTCCGACAAATGACTTGTGTCTTCCTCTTGAGACTTGTCATGATGAGTGGAGGCTTGCTCTTGAGTTCCAGAGTTGTTCTTTCTGGAGTATCAGCCCGCCTTCTTTGTAGACTTGGCTGAAGGTAGTGGTAGAGTCTTGCTCCAGTTTGTCAGGGTTGTTTTCTTCTGACAAATGACTTGTGTCTTCCTCTTGAGACTTGTCATGATGAGTGGAGGCTTGCTCTTGAGTTCCAGAGTTGTTCTTTCTGGAGTATCAGCCCGCCTTCTTTGTAGACTTGGTCGAAGGTAGTGGTAGAGTCTTACTCCAGTTTGTCAGGGTTGTTTTCCTCTCACAAATGACTTGTGTCTTCCTCTTGAGACTTGTCATGATGAGTGGAGGATTGCTCTTGGGTTCCGTAGTTGTTCTTTTTTCGAGTATCAGCCCGCCTTGTCTTTGTAGACTTGGTCAAGGTAGTGGAGTCTTGCTCCTAGTCTTGAGTTGTTTCTTCCCGAAGTTTCGGTTAAGTCTTTTCGTAGACTTGCCGATGGTGGTGGAGTTTTGCTCCTGGTCTTTAGAGTTTTTTCTTCCGAAGTTTCAGCTCGTCTTTTCTGTAGACTTGCCGAAGATGTTTGGGGGTGTGCCCCGGGTTGCCAGGGTTGTTCTCTTCTGGCATGTGACTTTTGTCTTTTCTTGAGACTTGTCACGATTGTTCGGAGGGTTTCTCCAGGCCATTCTGTTTCTCCTTTAGGCCCTCTAGCACTTGTCTTTTCTTAGACATGCTAGTGTAATTTGGTGGAGTCGTGCTCCAGAGAGAGTTGTTCTAACTCAAGGTTGCCGCTTCTAGGCTAGGGCTCTCCCATGCCGTCCCAAAGGACTATCACATGACGCCCCTTGTAGGGTTCTCGCCCGGGCCCATTTAAGTGCATCAAGGACTCAAGGTCAAGATGGTTGGGTTCCTATTTCATAACACTACAATCCATCTTGCCTGGTTTGGGCTGCTCGCTTTCGAGAGACTTGTGTGAGACGATGGGTTTTTATTTCACAACACTACACCGCTTCACGCCCGATTCGAAAAGGCCGTCCGCCGTCATTGGACATAGTGGCACTTTCTAGACCCTCGATGGCCTCTCGCGACCTAGACGGGCCGATCCCAACGCCCTTTTTTTTTTTTTTCAAGAGTCGAAGTTCACGATCTTCCGCTAGGATTTAAGGCGTGGACGCTATTCCGTAGCTAGGACGTCGCGTGGTTCCACCCTTGGAATTTGACCTCCGTTCGTGGTCGGGGTTGCCTTCTTTTGGTCGACTTCTTCTCGTGAAGTGCCAATTTGGGCTGTTTGTTCATCTCCCTTGGGAGGCATGCAGCTTCACTTTTGGTTGACTTCTTTTTGGTTGAAGTGCCCGGTGGCCGCGTATTTGATGACCTTTCCTTCATTGGATGGTCCGCAGCTCTTCTCAGGCTTGATCTTCTTCATTCGTCAGAGAGTTGTTTTTGCGTTCTGCTTCTTCTTTGTTTGCCTTGAGTTCCTCTGATTATGGATAGAACCTTCTGAGTTGGCTTATGTGCCAGGAGTTTCTGATCCCTTCTCCTTGCATGGTCATCACCGTAGGTTCCCCGGTCCTAGTACTCCTTTGACGTATGGTCCTTCCCATGGGCCGAAAGCAAAAGCTTTGTGCTTGCCTTCCGCTTTTTGATTTCTCTTGAGTACTTGATCTCCCGGGTTGAGTTTTCTTGACGTGTGCTTTTGTCATAGTGCCTTCTTAGTCCTTGCAGATATCTTGCGTTCTAGAGGATGGCATTTGATCCGACTTCTTCCGCACAGTCGATTTCTAGCCTTCTTGTTTGTTCTCCTTCTCCTTCTTCAAATTGCTCGATCCTTGGAGAGCTCCATATAAGGTCTGTAGGTAGAACGACTTCCCGACCCATAGGTTAGGAAGAAGGGAGAGTAGCCTGTTGCTCTTTGATTTGAGTTCTTAGGCCCCGCACGACTTTTTGGAAGTTCTTCAATCCATTTGGCTTCGTAGTCTTTGAGTTCTTCATATAGTCTTGGCTTTAGTCCGCAAGGATGAGTCCGTTTGCTCTTTCGACTTGTCCGTTAGCCCGAGGATGTGCCACGCAGGCATAATCTATTCGTATGCCGCAATCTTGTGCCCAATCTTCGACTTCGCCGCGGAATGGTGATCCGAGGTCGCTGATGATCCCGTTGGGCATCCCGAATCGTGCATGATCTCTTGGATGAACTCGACCGCCTTGGTGGAGCTGAAGGTAACCAATGGCTTGTATTCTATCCATTTGGTGAATTTGTCGATGGCGACGAAGATATATTCGTATCCTCCCTTGGCTCTTTTTAAGTGGTCCGACTTGATCCAAATCCCCCAAAGACGAAAAAGGCCATGACGGTGGTATGCGTATTAAGTTGTGAGCTAGCACATGTGCTTGTCTTGCGAACATCCGCATCCTTTGCATCTTCTCGACGAGTTCTTCTCAAGGCCTTTAAGTGCCGCTTGGCGAGTAGTATCCAGCTTCAATGCTTTTCCCACGAGGGTTCTTGACGCCGCGTGGTTTCCACAAAGATCCGCGTGTGGGATTTCTTGGAGGATGTCCTTTCCTTCTTCGAGCTTATGCATTTGAGTAGTACTCCCGACGATGTTTGCTCTTTGTAAAGCTTGTCTCCGATGAGTACGTAGTTCTTGCTTCTTCTCAAGATCCTAGTTGCTTCAAATTTGTCATCGGGTAGCGTCCTGTCTTTGATGAAGTTAATGATGTCTTCGATCCGGGGAGTTGTTCCGCGACCGAGAGATTATCATTACTCCGTTTAGAGCCGATTGCTCCATGTTGCCTTCTTCTAGGGTTCTCCTTGATGGATGGCTTCAAGAGTTCTTCGACGAATACTCGGTGGGACTTGGGCTCATGATCCGAAGTTTGGCTAGCACGCTCCCAGCACCACGTTAAGCATCCCTGAGCACGTGTAGGATTTCTAGGCCTTGAAGTTCTTTTCCAAATTATGCATTTCTTTCTACGCAATAGAGGCCCATGTTGTCCTTTGTGCAGTCCCAATCCTTGTTGACTTGATTGATGACAACAGCGGAGTCGCCGTATACTTGGAGACTCTTGATTTCCAGAGTTCTTGCTATCTTGAGGCCGTGGATGAGTGCTTCATATTCTGCCTCGTTGTTTGTAGGTTGCCACATGATTTGTAGCACGTATTTGAGTTGTCTTCCTTCGAGATATGAATAAAATCCCGGCCCTCGCTCCCCTAGCTTCAACGATCCATCGAGGTACATGTTCCAATGCTTCTTGGTGTCGCCGGATATGGGTTGTTGGAGCTCCTGTCCATTCTCGCTATGAAGTCCGGAAGTGCCCGGGATTTGATTACTCTTCTTGGGGTGAACTCTAGGTTCAAAGCTCGAGTTCTACCGCCCATTTTGATATGCGCCTTTGTTGAATCTCTGCTCGTGATATCGCCTAGTGGTGAATCTGTCACCACCGTGATCTTGTGACCGCCGGCGTAGTGTCGTAGTTTCCTTGATGTGATTAGTATGGAATAGAGTAGTTTTTTGTACGTGAGGGTATCAAGCCTTGGACTCGGATAGAACCTCGCTCACGTAGTAAACTGGCCTCTGCACTTTGTTGATGTGTCCGGGCACTTCTCTTTCCACGATGATTGCTGAACTGACCACTGTGTTTGTTGCTGTTATGTATAGCAGGAGTTCTTCTTGATCCTTTGGAGGTGTTAGGACTAGAGCTGTTGTGAGGTATTGTTTGAGTTCTTCAAATGCCTTGTCTGCATCATCAGTCCACTCGAACTTTCCCTTGGTCTTGATTAGTTTGAAGAAGGGTAGTCCTTTTTCTCCAAGTTTGGATATAAATCTGTTGAGTGCCACCATGCACCTTGTAAGCTTCGGACGCCCTTGATACTTCGGGGTTGTGTCATCTCGATTGCTTTGATTTGCTTGGTGCTGGCTTCAATGCCTCCGTTCTTCGACCAAGAAACCGAGTAGCTGCCCGATGGTACTCCAAAGACGCACTTTGTTGGATTGAGCTTCCATTTCCATTTGTTGAGGTTTTTGAAAGTCTCCTCCGTGTCTTGAATCGTAGTTTACGGTTCTCTTGTTTTCACCACTACGCCGCTCACGTATGCTTCGGCATTTTTGCCAATCTGCTCTCCCAAACAAGTCTATATCGCCCTTTGATACGTTGCTCCGGCGTTCTTCAATCCGAAGGACATTGTTTTATAGCAGTAGGTACCGAAGGGGGTGATAAAAGAGGTCTTGCTCTGATCTTCTTTCTTCTTCGGTCGATCCGGGTGATATCCCGAGTAGCAATCCAAGAATGATAGTAGAGCTGATCCCCGCCGTGGAGTCCACTATTTGATCAATCCTTGGTAGCCCGAAGGGGTCCTTTGGGCGTTGCTTGTTCAGTCCGTGTAGTCCACACACATGCGCCAATCGGAGGTGTTCTTTTTCTGCACCAGTACTGGGTTGGCGAGCCAGTCAGGATGTAGGATTTCTCTGATGAATCCTGCTGTGAGTAGTTTCGCAATCTCCTTCTTGATGGCTTCTTTCTTTTCCGGTGAGAACCTCCTTAGTCTTTGCTTGATGGGTTTAGATCCCATATTGATGTCAATTCTATGCTCGGTCCAACTCCTTGGGACACCGGGCATGTCCGCGGTTTCGTGCAAATATATCTTTGTGTTGCCTTAGAAAGCCGGGTGAGCGCGAGTTCCTATTTTGGAGATAGGTGAGCGCCGATAATCACCGCCTTGGATGGATCACCGGATCCTCAGTAGGTCGATGTGCTTGACGCCGGCTTCTTCCCGGGAATCGAAATTGCTCGCTTCTTAGCCGGTATCTCGAGTTCTTCTAGATTTGTCCCCTCTCGCCATCCGGTTGAGTTCCTTTTCTCCAAGAGCTCTCTCTTTTTGTTTGCAATCTCCACGGCTTGTACATCACACTCGAAAGCTTTCTTGAGGTCTCCTTTGATGGATAGAACCCCAAAAGGTGCCGGCATCTTTAGCGTAAGATACGGGTAGTGTGGGATAGCCATGAATTTTGCGATAGCGTGTCTTCCCATGATGGCGTGATATGGTGACTCGAGATCTACTACTTCGAACTTGATGTACTGCGTTGTAGTTGGATGGAGATCCAAATGTGACCGACAAGGTGACTTGTCCGATTGGTATGGTCGCTCTTCCGGTACTATTCCATAGAAGGGAGTGTTGGAGGGAGCGATCAATCCGGAAAGGTCTAGTCCCATCTTGTCCAGTGTTTCTGAGAAAATGATGTTCAGCCCTGCTGCTCCGTCGATCAACACCTTGGTAACAGTTACTCCAGCTATCGTGGGTTCTAGTACCAAGGGATACAAAGTCGGCGTTGCCTACACTTGTCCATTGATCTTCCCCGAGAATTGAATCGGGTATTGGGACCGCTTGAGATAGCGCGTTGCGGGGCTCTGGCCGCCATGATTGATCGGAGTGCTAGCTTATCTTGTCTCTTGCTCTTCGATCCGGGTACTCCAGAGAATATGACATTCAAAGATCTCGTTGCTTTCTGGAAATCTCCTGTCTTTGGCTCTTCACTGGCCTCTTCTCTGTTCTCTTGATTGTTCCCCTTTTGAGCAGAGTTGTTTCCTCCCTTGTACTTCTCCTGGAATGTAGAACAGCTTCCGAGCGTGTGTTGTGCTCCAAGGTGGTAGATGCAGGGTAGGTCTTCTAGCTTGATGTTGCTTCTGTTCCTGTCGCCGTTGTGGTTGTTGTTGTTGAACCTTTGTTTGTAGGGCTTTTTTGACTTTTCCGCATTGCGACAGTGTTGTCTGGTCCTCGCTTCTTTTGTTGTTGAGGGTTGTTCTGCTCCTTCTTCGGGCCTTCCGAGTTCTTTCTTTCTGGAAAACGATCTCGGGTTCTTTCTTCAACTCCGATCATCTTTTCAACGGTAAGCTTGAACTGCTCGTTCGTCCTCGGGTTGTCTTTGTAGAAGTCCAAGAACTGCCATCTTGAAAAGATTCCATTGCCGAAGGCGTCTATCACTTCTCTTTCGGTGATATCATGCACTTGGGATCTCATCTCCCCAAATCTTCGGTAGTAATCTCTCAAGGATTCTCCTTGCTTTTGCTTGAGGCTTTTCAGCTCTGCCTGAGTAATAGGATGGGTGATGATTCCTGCGAAGTTGCTGCAGAATGCTTTCTGCAAGTCTTCACAGTATCTGATTGAGCCCTCTTCGATCTTGTCGAACCATTGGAGCGGTAGAGCCTCTAGGGCCATGGGAAAGAAGACGGCTTTTGCGTCATCATCTCCTCCAGCCAGCTCAATGGATTGTGAGTAGACTCTGAGCCATTGTCTGGGCTCTGTTTTCCCATCATATTTCGAGTGGTTTGAAGGTTTGAACTTCGGAGGTAGCTTGATCTCTTGCATCCTTTCCGCGAAGCAAGGAAATCTGTCGTAGCTTTCCGTCGTTCTTTCTTCAAGTCTTCCTGAGGTTCTTCCACCTCTTGAATGAGTTTCAACGGGTCGATATGTCGACTCTGCGACCTCTTCTCGTCGGCTGGGTCTTGGAGCGGGGCTTTCCCTCGGGGGTCTCTGGTATCGTCCACCATCCCTCCGGGGTGGCCTTGAGTTCTTAGAATCCTCTGGCCTGCTTAGCCTCTCGAAGACGTTGGACCGACTTCTAGGTGCATGGGAGCCGTTTTGCCCTTGATCAGGACGTTCTAGGATCTCTTTCACGGGTAGCCTTTGCAAGGCTTCCTTTGATGAGCCTCTCCTCGTCGTTTAGATCTACGCCAATCTTGGGCGGTCGATCAACCCTTGCGGCCTTTCTCGAGTTACTCCGGTTGTCCTCGGCTTCTCTTTTTCGGACTTCGGTCTCGTACTCGTGTAGATCGGCTTGATATTTGTTCATGGCTTGTATGCACGTATTTACCCCGATTCGGCGTCCTCCCTTCGACTTGTTTCTCTTGACCTTTCTTGACGTTGGTGTTCTCCTTTGTCTTCAAGGGTTCTTTCGTCCGCCGAGATGTTGGATAGGCCTTCGTTAGTGGACCTGATGTCAGGGGCATCCGGACGGTTAAGCGGGGCGCGAGCTGCTGCCACCATAAAGATCTCCTTGGCGGATGTAGCCTTGGGCCGCCACTCCTTCCGTCGGGGGTAGATTTTGCGATGTTGGTCTTCCTTGATCACCACCGTTGCCTGACAGTCAGCCTTGATGAGGGTTCTTGGCCAATGGATGATGCATTCCGCTGGGGTTCTTGTCAAGACGAGCCCTCTTTGTGCGCCCTCCAAAGGGATTTCCAGTCTTCTCCTCAGAGTTGTCTTGACACTCCTTGTATACGCAGATGCCGAGTTGCGTAATCCAGTCGGGAACTGGAAGGTAGTCCGGGCCGGTGTCCGAAATTGTTTCCGACCGCCTTACGTGGGACACGGATATTCGGACTAAGTCAATCGTCCCCGACCCGACCCTAACAAAGCATCGAGAAGGAGGAGTGCTCGTTAGCTATGGGGCGTCGCCCACGATAAAAGCCGAGACCCGGCGGGGGCGTTCCCACCCTCCTTGAACTTCGCGGGACGCTAAGATCCGGGGATGAGCTCGAGCTCGTCCCGAGGGAAAGTTCCACCTCGAACGAGCTCCCGAGGAGCACGGGCATATAACGAGCTCCCCCGACGACGAGCTCCTTTCCGTCTCAAACGAGCTCCCGAGCACCAAATCAAAGACGATCGGGAGAACCCGAGACGCGATGATTAGGATCCAAAGATCACGCCTACGTGGCGGCGCCGCAGCCTACGACCGATTTCGCCCGGCTGCGAGAGATCGCCGACCAAGACGTGGCGTGGGGCCGCCGACCACGCCAAGTGACGACAAGCACAAGAGACAACCACTACGGCGACAAGAATGACCTCGATGCACGGTCAAGCCCCCTACGCCGAGCCTCCGCCACATGTTTTCCTGCGACCCCAAATACGAGCATTTAGGCGCGGCGGCGCCCCATGATCTCGCCCCGGAGGCACCGGCGCGTGCCCGACGGGCGATACGGATGCAAAGAAGCGGGCGGTGGCGGGGACGAGCTCATTGTCCCCTTCTACACCGACCGACGAGCTCCGAGCTTGTCACCCGTGCGTACTACGTATTGGGATCACAGCCGCCCTATTCTACTCTCTACTGACCGTGGCGTGCACGGAAGTAGGGCGCGCGGCGTGGCCGCTACAAGACGCCGGACAGCCCGGCGTGCCCGACATTCGCGGGGAACTCTTCCTCTTCACCCCCAAAACTTGTATTCCTTCTATCTCCAAGGCCCTCCGCTCGGTGACCCCCGTGAGCTCCCCTTGCGACTATAAAAGGGAGGGCTCGGCCACCAGGAGAGGGCAAGCTCTCTTGCACACTCGAAACATACGCACACACCGTTCGATTCCACTTAGAGACTTGGGAGCTCACCTCCCTCTCGCCCGACTTGTATTCGCCCGATACGAGCACTTTGAGCTCGATAGTGCCACACACCGGGACTAGGGTGCTCGATAGCCCCGAACCAGTATAAACCTCTGTGTCATTGTTCTTGAGCTAGGCCATCGTTGCACACATTAGCCCGGTCGATTCTTTGTGACCGTGGTACACCACCACGGCGCTTGGCGCGCGGTAGGGGCGCGCTAGTGTGACGATCACCACTGGATGGCTCCCTTCGCCACCGTTCCGGCGGCCGGCGCCCGATGCGCCGGGACCACGGACCCCATGCGGCACCGGCTCGAGGGCTCCCTGTCGGAGCCACCTTCCCTCGTATGGTGCGGGGCGAGATGACACCCCGCCTCGTCGCGGCGCCGCCGCCGCCGCGTCTTTGGTGCCCTCCGGCCGGGATCCGACTTCCGTCCGCTAAGCCCCATACGAGCGGCGCCTAGACCACTTCTTCGTCGCCATCGCGGAGCCGCTTCGCACATCCTCGGCCATGAGCCGACTCGGGAGCTTTTTCGCGATGTCACCTTCTCCACCGCCAACGCCGTCCCTGCAAGACGCCGGACGGAGCCGCTCTCCCGACGAGTTCCTGCGGCCTCGACGGCGAGATGTACCCGCAGGGACACGGCTCTTCTCGGCCTCGGGAGGCACGGCACCGAGCTTGGAGCGACGGTCTCGAGACCGCTACCGGGTAGCTTGAGCCTCACGAGGTCGACCCCACACGCCGAGTGCTACATGTGCCGGACGCCCGGATGGTGTTTGTGCGCGCTACCCGCAGCGAGGGCGAGTCCTCCCAACGCACCCCAAGACACCCTGGGTCGAGACTCGATGGCTTCGCTCAATCCCCGCGCCCCACCCAAGCGGGTGCACGAGCGCCTCGACGAGCTCGAAGAGGCCGAAATAAGATCGGCGCGAACGCGACGCCGCCCCCTGGAGGGAGGTAGGAGGCCTGGGCGACGAGCGGGGTTCGAGGACGTGAGGCACGGCGCCGCATCGATGAGGCCGACGACCTTCCGCCCGGTCTTCGGACCCGAGCAACGCAGAACCCGCAGCGGCTACCGAGCTCCTTCACGAGCTTCCCGAGCCCGAGGCGCCGGCGAAGGCTCCACCAGCCGCTGCGCTCCTCATCGAGAGAGCCACGAGCCAGGTGGAGAGCCGGAAGGGCATACGACGCCTCCGGGAAGAGCACGAGGCCTTCTCCAACCGAGAGGCCGAACCGAGGGAGTCTCCGCGTGTCCACGCACCGTCGACACGTGGGAGAGGAACCGCGACGCCGGGACACCCTCGACGCTGCGGACGACGCGCGGAGGCCGAAGGAAGCACCCGGGCGTCGGGCCCCGTGACCGTCATGATCGACAGATGAGACGGCGACCGCCCGCCAGGTCCCATCAAAGAAGAGGAGGGGCGGTCGCTCACGACGTCGGAGGACCGATTCGGCCGTGGCCCGACCCCGAGGTCGGGGCGGCGGCGCGCCCTCACTCACCACGTGGTGCTTGAGCTCGGGCGGAGCGCGGGGGCGGGCTCCACCCCGGACGGGAGGAGGCCCTCGGTGTTCCGGCGCCTGGGTTCACGACGCTCCCCCTCGGCGCGCTCCGAAGCCCTCCCACCTCCATCCGGAGGGTACAGCGGGAGACGGACCCCTAGCGTCGGCTCGAAGACTACCGCCTCGTGTCGGGGGGGGGAGCCGACGGTGAGCTCTTCATCATCCGCAACCTCCCTATACCTCGCCGACCACGGCCCGCTCTGGCTCGAGCACTTGCCGCGGTATGATCGGCGGTAGCGCGACCTCCGCGATGTCTTCGTTGGTAACTTTCGAGGACCTACCTACGCGCGCTGGGAGCAACACGTGGGACCTCGCGGCTACAAGCGGCGGAGGAACGAGAGCTTTCCTGCGATTACATCGGTGCTTCTCCAAGCTGCAACGAGCTCACCGAAGCGCCACCGATCCTGCGGAGATCATCACCGCCTTCACCTTCTGCATGACCTACGAGGCGCTCATCCGTGAGCTCGGCACTCGCAAGCCCAAGGCGGTGAAGGAGCTCCTGCGACCTCGCCCGGGCGAACCACGCGGCGGGGGCAAGGAGGCTATCTCTGCGATCCTCCGGCACCACGGGCAAGGGCAAGGAGAAGGCCGCCGATGAGGCCGATGAAGGCTCAAGCTCGCGGCCCAAGAAGAAGAACAAGAACAAGCGCCGGCGGCGGGGATGAGTTCGTCGCAGCGCCGAAAAGAAGAAGCCGGGCGCCAAGGCCACGAAGCCCTATGCTCCCAAGGACTTCTTCGAGAGGAAGCTCGACCTGCCCTGCCCCAACCATGAGGGCCCGGTCAAGCACAAGTTCGGGGACTGCGGGCTCTGCGGAAGTTCGTAGCGTGCGCAGGGGAAGGAGAGGGTGCGGCCGACGAGCACCACGGGGCGAGTTTGACGACTGGCGGGTGACAAGGACGTCTTTTTTGAGGACGGCGCCGCCAACGCGTCGTCTTCGGCCCACCAGCGTAGGAGTCCAAGCGCCGCCGGAAGCTCCTACGGCGCGAAAGTCCTCTTCACCGAGCCCGCCAGCGCCCTCCTACCTCAAGTGGTCCGAGGCCCGATCACCTTGACAAGAAGGACCATCCCGCACACGTCCCACATCCAGAAGGTTCCCTCTGTCGTCGATCCCATAGTCGGCACCAAGCGCCTCGGCAAGGTGTTGATGGACCAGGGAAAGCGACTCAACCTCCTCTGCCGACACCATGGAGGCTCTCGGCATCACGCGAGCTCGACTCCGACCCTCCACGGACCCCATCCATGGGGTAGTGCCGGAAGCGGCGTTTCCGCTCGACGGATCGACCTCCCGTCACCTTCGGTGACCCGAGCAACTTCCGCAAGGAAGTGCTCACCTTCGAGGTGCTCCCGCACAAGAGCGCTTACCATGCCTGGCGGGCGGCCATGCTACGAGAAGTTCATGGCCGTCCCCAACTACACGTACCTCAAGCTCAAGATACCTGACCGAAGGGCGTGATCACCGTCAACTCCACCTTCGAGCGCCTTCAATCATGCGACAAGGAGGCCGTGCGATGACGCCGACGCCCTCATCGAAGTCGGAGAAGCTCATCCCGAGATGCTCGCGTGGGTGCGTCGCGAAGGACTCCGCCGAATCAAGAAGGCCGCGAAAGCACGCCCGGAAGGTGGCGAGCTCCTCCGTCGAGCTCGAGAAGGCGGCGGGATCCTTCGAGCGGACGAGGACGCTAAGGCGGTGAAGGTCGACGAGGGAGGGGCGCACCGTTCGCATCGGGTGCCGAGCTCTCTCCTAAATAGGAAAGCGAGCTGTCGACTTCCTCCGCGAACCTTAACGTATTCGCGTGGAGACCCTCGACATGCCCTAAGATACCGAGGGGAAGTCGCCGAAAGCACTCCTTAAACATCAAGCCCGCTCTCGGCCGGTGAAGCAAATGTCAGAGACGTTTCGACGACGACGGCGGCGAGCAATCGCCGAGGAAATAGATAAGCTCTTAGCGGCGGGCTTTGTTAAGGAGGTGTATCATCCCGAATGGATAGCCAACCCCGTACTAGTTAAGAAGAAGAATGGGAAATGGAGAATGTGTGTTGATTATACGAGTCTCAACAAGGCATGCCCAAAGGATCCGTTTCCCTTTGTCGCCCAGACGACCAAATCGTTGACTCCACCTCCGGGTGTGAGACGCTCGCATTTTCTTGACGCGCCCTACCGGCTATCATCAAATCACGATGAACGAGCTCGATCAGCTCGCCACCTCCTTCATCACTCCCTTTGGCGCGTTCGCTACGTAACCATGCCTTCCGGGTTAAAGAACGCCGGCGCCACCTTCGAGGTGCATGCAAAAGTCTTCAAAGAGCTTCTCGAAGCGCGCGGAGGCATACATCGGCGACATCGTAGTCAAGACGAAACGCGCACGGGAGAGCTCATCCCCGACCTCAAGGAAGTCTTCAACAAGCTTCGAGTTCGGGGTAAAGCTCAACCCCGAAGTGCGTGTTTGGAGTTCCGTGAGGAAAGCTCCTCGGCTTCATCGTGTCCGAGCGCGCATCAAAGCCAACCCCCGAGAAGATCGAGGCCATCCGTAACATAGGCCCTATCAAGAACGTCAAGAGCATGCGGCGGCTTACGGGATGCCTGGCCGCCCTCCCTCGGGTTCATCGCTCGGCTAGGCGAACGAAGCCTCCCACTTTACAAGCTCCTAAAGAAGTCGGAGCGCTTCGCCTGACCGAGGCCCAATCCGGCTCGACTCTCCCCAAAGAGCTCCCCGGCGAACCCACCCATACCACGCCACCCAAACCGGATGAGCCATGTCTTTGCTGTACATCTCGGCCACTTCGGTGTGGTAAGCATGGTGCTCGTGGTGGAGAGGGAGGAGGAAGGCCACGCGCCACGAAAAGTACAACGACCGGCCTACTCGGGCCGAGGTCCTCTCCGACACAAAGACCCGCTACCCTCGCCCTCGTGCTCGCCTCTACGCGCCTCATCACGCGTCGCAAGTTGCGACATTACCGACGCCCATCCGATCACGGTCGTCTCCAAGTTTCCGGGGCGATCATTCGTAGCCCCCGAGGCTACAGGACGTCGCCAAGTGGGGAATCGAGCTTATGGGGTCGGATATCTCATACGCCCAAGGGACGCCATCAAGTCTCGTGTCCTCCCGACTCGTGGCGAGTGGACTAAACACAAGCGCCACCAAAACCCGTCGACGCCGAGTGCGGATACTCGCCGACGGCTCCCCCGCGAAGAAGTACGGCGCGCTGAGCGGGCCCGGTCTTCGTCTCGCCGCGCAACGCGTGCGCATGAGGTACTCGATTCGCCTTCACTTTACCGCCTCCAACAACGTTGCGAATATGAGGCTTTGGTGAACGGCATGCGCATCGCCGCCGAAAGCTTGGCATCAAGCGCCTCGAGATCGAGAGGGGGATTCCAATCTCGTGGCCGACCAAGCCCGCGAAGGAGGCCGACCGCGTCGACCAAGGATGATTGCGTACTCCGCAAAGGTGCGCGAACTTCGAAGAATGCTTCGACGGGCTAGAGTTCAAGCACATCCGCTGCGTCGATTACAACGGCGATGCCGACGCCCGCGCCAAGCTCGCCTCGATCGGCTACAAGTCCCGCCCGGCGTCTTGGCGCATGACCACCACATACCCTCCATCCGGCCGAGGGGGAAGGCTCGAACCCACGCCGCACCAAGTCCGGGACCCCGTTTGTCCCTTCTCCACCAAGGCCGAGGACCTCCGAGCTCGAGCCGATAGAGGTCGACACGAGAACCAACCTCGTTGGATCCGAGGTCCTCACAACCTCGGAGCCAGAAGCCCCGAGACCCGATCGGCGGCTCCCCATCCTAGCATGGCTACGGGACGGCAAACTCCCCGCGGAGAAGGAAGAAGCTAGGCGCACGCCCGTCGAGCCAAGTCCCACGTCGTCATCGAGCCGCGAGAGCTCACGGGGGCGCCGGTGCTCCAACGCTGCATCACCTTTGAGGAAGGGCGCGAGCTCGTCGAGAAAATCCACGCCCGGCGAGTGTGGACATCACGCGGCTCCACGAGCTCGTGGGCAAGGCGTTCCGCCAAGGCTTCTATTGGCGACCGCCGTCGCCGATGCCAATCAGATCGTACGCCGCTACGGGGATGCCGCTTCTTCACCAAGCAAACGCACCTCCCGGCGCGAGGCCCTCCAAACGATCCCCATCACTTGGCCCTTCGCGGTCCGGGGGCTCGACATGGTCGGTCCCTTCACAAGGTCACCCGGGGCTCACTCACCTCCTCGTCGCCATCGACAAGTTCACCAAGTGGATTGAGGTGATGCCCATCTCACGCACAAGATCGTAGGAGACGGTCAAGTTCTTCGATGGCATCATCCACCGCTCGCGTACCAAACTCGATCATCACCGACAACGGCACCAACTTCACGGGTAGATCTTCCTCGACCGTGCAATGACTACAACGTCCGCATAGATCGGGCCTCCGTTAGCCACCCGAGGACAAACAGGCAGGTCGAACGCGCCAACGGCATGATTTTGCAGGGATTAAAGCCGAGGATCTTCAAGAAGTTGGAGAAGTTTGGAGGAAAATGGCTCGCCGAGCTCCCAGCGGTCATATGGAGCCTCGGGACCACTCCCGAGCGAGCAACGGGCGCACGCCTTTCTTCCTCGTCTTCGGTTACGGGGCCGTGCTCCCCACGACCTCGACTACGGCGCCCGTGAGTTCAAACGTGCATAACGACACCGGCAACTGGACCTCACCGAAGACGCCGCACACCCAGCTCGAAGAGGCCCGTGAGAGGCCGTCGTGCATTCAGCCAAGTACCAGGAATCGATGCGCCGCTACCACGACCGCCACGTCCGAGGGCGGGCCGTCAAGCGGCGACCAAGTCCCGCGATGAGTACGAGCACGAAGGAGAAGCACAAGCTCGGCCCCAAGGAAGGACCGTTCACCATCGCTCGAGTTCTACGCCCGAGGCTCATACAAGATCCAAGATTCCCGTGGTCACGAGCTCGCTAACTCCTGGAACATCAAACAGCTACGTCGCTTCTACCCTTAGATGTACCTTGTAATATCGCTCTCCTATGAGCTCGCGTAATAAATACACACCTCGATGCAAAAATTGTGCTAGCATTCGATCTCCTTTTCGCACGATCAAGCAAAGGGGTCGCCCTTTACCTCCAGCAAGGCCCGCCCTCGCTCGGGGGCTACAGGGGACGGGGCGCACACCCCGCCTTTTTTACGAACTCTTTTTTCACAAAAACACGAACACTTGAGGAAGAGCTCGACCAGCCCAACCTCACACTCATTACCTATCTTTCCGATGGCGTCGAGTCCGGCAGGATTCACGGCTCGAGCAACACCCTCGGCAAGGTCCAACGCGCTTGCCCAACGAACTCTAGCGCCCCGCCAACCAACGAGTAAAGGGCCCGTTGCCTTAATCGATAAGATGTAAACTCGAGGAAAACTATGAACTAGTCGGAAGCACAATCACGGGGAAGATAAAATGAGTAATCCATAACAAAAATAACTTGTTATATTTACATCTTTGCCCCAAACTTCGGGGACTTGCGTTCATAACAAAGAGGCGCGCCTCAAGCTACCTAACCTTGCAGCCTACTCCTCATCATCGGACCTAATCCGTTTCTACTTCCTCCTCGCCCGGCGGTGGGTTCGAACGCCTCGAGCTCCTCAACGGCGAGCCTAAGAGCTTCCTCGCCCGCCTTCATCGAGCCGGCCTCCGCGGCGGCCACGACATCGTCGGCTCAACGCCCTTCACCCGGCTCGGGCCACCCCTTACCCATTATCTTGGTCGAGGCTTCGAGTTCGGGATAGTGGGCGAGGACCACGGGGCAGCGCCTTATGAACAGCCCGGCGGGCGTTGTCCCTCACCACGGCCGGGGTGCGAAGCACCCTGTCGCCGGACCTTCCACCTCCTCAACTCCAAGGGCCTCGCAGGGCCCCTCGACGTCGAAAGTACGAGGTTGGTGTGCTCGCGCTCCGCCTTACGCGCCGCGGTCTCGGCTTTCGTCGCCCGCTCCAGAGGCCCGAGGCCTCGCCTTCCCTTTGACCGGAGTTCCTCGGCCGCCATCACGAAGACCGTTACGCGCGACCCCACGAGGTCACGCGTCGTCCGTGGCGAAGGTCCTCTCCTTCGATCCAAAGTCGAGGCGGGTGTGCGTCGGCGGAGGACTCCGCGGCGGCGGGGACTCGGTCCTTCCCCTCAAGCTCCCGAGCCAATCCCGCCGACTTTTTTCTTCTCAGGCTGCAGAGGAATGAACAAATCAAGCCTATGAGATTTGAAAAGGTGGAAAAGAGGGGCTCCTTACATGCCAACGCTTGATAAAGCTCCTCCCGCTCCTCCCACAAGGCAAGATTCTCGGCATCGAGCCGAATTCTCTCCTCCTCAAGCGCCAAACAAAATCGACCCGTCGGCGGCCTCGTGGTCGTAAACTAGGGTACCCACCTATCAGCCTAGGAGCTCAAAGACAAAGAAGAAAAGACAACGAGCTCGAAGAGGAATCACTCACCTTCCAACTCGGCCTCACGATCCTAGAGCGCCTTCCCCTTGGCGTCGCGTTCCTCTCCAAATGTCGGGGCCGACGCTCGAGCACCGAACGCCGAGTTCCTTGTCCTCCAAGGCCCGACGGAGGTCGCCGAGCTCCTTCTCGCATGAGCTCGCGGCTGGCTGCGGGCTCTGGCAACGAGTTCCTCCTCACGCTTCACCGCGCCGCCTCCGCCCGGTGGACTTCGTTGGCGGCCTCCTCCCGGCCCTCAGCGGTGGCGTGCTCGCGACTTCACGGATATGCTCCGGGCGACGCCGCCGACGCCACCTGCGGAGCTCACGGTCGCCGCGGACACTTGGCCGAGCTCCTCGCCGCGCGCGACCGTGGCCACGCCTAGCCTCCCCAGAAGGCCCTCGATCTCGGTCCCGGCCTCCACCACGTGGTTGAAGCCGACTACCGCATCCCGCAAGTCCTATGAAAAAATGGGTCAACGACAAGAGCTCGAAATCGCACAAAAAGGAGAACATGAACGGAGTCCTTACCCCGATGATGTGGTGGAGACACGCCGCCCCTCTCCGTGGGAAGCGGTGGCACCTCCGCGGCGGCCAAGGCAGGCGACGTCGTCCCCGCCGACCACAATGAGAAAGACGCACGGCCGGCTCGCAGCCCGGCCTCCAACGAGGTCTCCCCGAGCGTCCCCCGCCGATGACGTGCGGCGCGGATCCGGTCGGGTGCGTTCCGAAGGGTCACCCATGCGCCGAGCGGTGGCCTCGCCCCCCGGCGCTTCGATGGCGACAAGGCTCTGTGGTGCCCACCACAGCGACGGGGTCTGGGCGGCGCACTCGGGACCCTCCGTTAGCACCCGAGTCTCCACGACGGGCTCATCTACGGCCACGTCGCGCGCGACTCCGCATCTTCAAGCTCCCCTCCCGCCTCGCGGTCTCCACGACGAGCTCATCCGCGACCGCGTCGCGAGCCTCACACCTCCGGCGCCTCTTCGCCCGCTCGCGGCCTCGTTGGTATTTCTTACGCACACGATAAATCCGCAAGCGCACGGATACCGTTGTAGCTTTCACCCGAAGTATTCGAGGTATCGTATTTTTTCCACGAGGAACGGAAGTGTACTACAGATGGAACAAGGTCGCCCAAGGTAAGAATAGAGATAATGTTTTTGGTAGGATGAGAGGGTTTTCTAAGGTTAGCCCAAGGTCACTAGATAACTAAAGTCTCGGCTTACTACACTTGCTTACTGAGTACTTGCTCCTTTCCGATTCTCGAAAAGACTGGAAACGGTAATCGGGGGTCGGCAGCCAAAGCTCTACGAGAACACCAACCCGAACGTGGTGGAATACAAAGGCCTGGTCAGAGCAAGTCACCCCGGGGCTACCACAACTATCCGTGGGGTTGGGCGCAATCTCGTGTAACCGATAGTCTAGACACCACGTCTACACTAACGATTCTTAAACTAGTCTCACGTGAAAAACTAGAACCTTCTATCGAACGGAGATCCAGCAAGCAAGTAAGTGAGCACTAAACTTTAGCCAAATAGATTACTAGGGAATTGCAAAGAAGGCGGATATTACTCACGAAGGAGTCGGCACCGTAGAGGTACAAATTGGAGGAGAACCCGACAAGCCGGCTCCGCCTCCGCTCTTCCCTCCTCTCTCTTCCTCTTTTCTAAAGTATACAACTAGGTGGAGAACACCTAGAGGGACACCACTACAAGGTATTGGATGTAGAAATGAGAAGCTCTTGTGTAGAATGTGTATTACAATAGAGGGAATGGCCTCTATTTATAGGAGAGGGGGAGAGAGGCTATCCCTATACATGGCAACTTTTCCTACCGCCTCCCAGGCCATGTAACTGACGCTAGGAGGTCGGCAACAAAGTTTCCTAACTAGCTGTGCCGAAAACCGGGCGAGAACCGGTCTCTAAGGCGGTGAACCGGAGCTGAACCGCCAAGATATGCACCGGCCTCGCTATTTCGAAAGGAATTCGGGCGCCTGGGCGGCTGAACCAGCCAAAACCGGGCCCAAACCGCAGCTGAACCGCGCCCAGGCCGCGCGGACCACCAACCGCCTCGCGGGGACGAGTAGAGGAGCGCCACGTACCCCTGGCCGGCCGGCGGGAGCGCGGCTTCACGCTGCAGCGCGGCGCGCGCCCGTGGCCCAAAGCCCGGCCACGTGTCGCCATTCATCGGGCCGGGGCGGATTCAAAATCGAAGCGCTTTTGCGCGCGCGCATGCGTCCCGCGCGGGACCGCTGCCGCCACGTGGCTGCCTCGGGTTGGCCGCATGATACTTGGCCGACATGTGGGACCCGCGACTTCATGTTAATTCTTATTTGTGTAATATCTTTTTAATCCGAGTCCAAATATAGCAAATGATATGTCTATTTCGATCAGCGCGACGAGCCCTCCGCAATGGTGTACTCCGTTTTACCGTTTGAGATACTTTATTTTGATGATAAATTGAGAATTCCTGCAAAATAGCCGGAGACACCAAAACTCGTGGAACTCGTTATATAAATAATATTTTATTATGATATAACATTGAATGTTGTCATTTTAAAGTATTTTGACGGTTAAAATATATGCGTTAAGGACCGTCAACAAGCTCCCCCACACTTGAATCTTTGCTCGTCTCGAGGAAAGGATAAAGTAACTACAGTGGTTCAATCTCCAAGATGTAGACACGCATACAAGTTATTCCAGCCTCACCTTCTTTGTGAGCATTCAAAGTAGCTACCATGTTATCTTGGACGATTGAGCAATGGAACGGCATGAAATCGTGTCTCCTTGCTACTACTCATGTGCAAAGACTTGGTTGATTTTGAATTTTTAAAGATAAAATAGCAATGCTTCCTCGATTGATTCTCACATAGTAACTCATTTTGTGTTTCCTTACCAAAGCACTCATCCCTCTCACTCATCCTATCTTTTTGCGGGGGTTTAGTGGATCTTTGAGTGGAGTGATGCATACGTACCTCCGTATGTTTTGTCGGGTCAAGCTCTGGATCGTTGGAAAGAGGTGCCATACACCTAGATCGAAATATGCAAAAGTGTGTGGAAAATATTTGTGGTATTTTTATGGTTACTCCTTGACTCATGATCTCTTTTCTCTTTTTGTATGCTTTTACGTAGATACAGAGGCTACTACTTTTTTTTTTCTTCTTTTTATTTTTTTTGGAGATGTGGGCTCTACTCGCCCTTGGACACGTGTCCATTTTTCATCTCTTTTTCTTTTCTTTTCTTTTTTGTAGCCTGTATCTTCTTTCTGCATGATATTTTTCTGGTAACAGGAGATGATCATGGTGTAACTTGGATGGAGTATTTATTTTGTGAATGGTATGGATGCATGTTGTGCGCAATTCTCATTGTGAGAATCGGGCGTGTATATGTGGGTGTACGTGTTTTTCGATCTTGGGAGTATGAGCCTCTCTCAACGCAGATCATGGAGCCTGACAAAACTCAATACAGCAGGTAGTAGCTATAGTGGATATTCATGTTATTATTCAGGCTTTGGTAGGATTTGTCTAAGTCAAACCGGGAGCATGCTTTATTTGAATTTTTGAAATAAAACCAAGTCTCATTGCATAAGAGAGCAAGTATCAAGTCATTCTACCATATCACAAAAACTCAATTGTTTAGATGAACATGGGGTCCCTAATAGGTAGTTGCTCAACAAAGTATGGTTTTTTGGCGGGGAATAAAGTGTATGCATGCCATGAATCAATTGGAAGACTAGAGATGGAGCATTTCATAAAAGGTTCAGATTTATTTGTGCATGTATGAAGAGGAGATAAATATCACAAATCAAAGTGTAATTTATGTCAAAAAATTTTGCGTACCTTTGATTTGTGAGAGTGGTGTGCGTCTCCCCCACACTTGTTTTTGTACCTTTATGTACACGAGTACTCTTATCGGCAAAGATGTGGATGGAGTTTTGAAGTTGTTTGCGGCCAGATTGATTTGTCGCACATGGTCCAACTCGAGAAATCATCAAGGTCTTGAGCCACAAATATGTATGGTATGTATCGATCATAACCTTTGATGATAGCAAAGGCCTAGAGGAGCATCCTCCTTCTCTCTCTTCTTTATATATTTTTTTTCTCTCTTTTTTTTTTTCTATATATTTCTTATATATATTTTTTAATCTTCTTTTTTTTTTAGCAAGGCTAGGCTCACATCAATTTGTTTTTTTTATTGACCCCTTGGTGTGTGTGGAACTCGTACTTGCACCTTCCTCACCCACACTTGAACTTTTGTGCAAAATTCAAGTGTGCAAGGTCGAGGTCTCCTTTTGAGTGTGTTCCAGTCAATCAAGAGCATCAAAGTTTATTGTTGATGTAGCCCCATGTTTTCGAGCATCGCATGCTTCTTAGTCTCTACCCGAAATGGTTAGCGACAAGAATAACCGAAGGTGCATACTAGCTCGATAACTTATTCTTGCTTTTATTAATAAGAAAAGTTTTTTTTGGTAATTTTATTGAAACAACGGGTTATCTCCCGAAAGTGCTTTGTTTAAAGACAAAGCTCGTCCTTGGGAACCCTTTTGAATTTGAAACCAATGTTGGTGAAGTGGTTCCCCTCCAACACCAACCTTTGGGCGTCAATCTATAGAACTCAAACCAAGATACCACGAAATTTGCAAAATTTGTGATAGACAAAAGCATCTACAACATCCCTTTCAAAAATTTATGAGCGAGAGAGAGAAGGGGTTGTAAATCATGGTAAAGATGGCTGAGTTATGGATCGACTCGGGAGATTTTTCATATGAGCATGGAATGGATGGGACATTTAGAATGTAACTTCCATGTTCATCAATAAAATCTCCCGGGAAGCGCTTTGTTTCTCATGATAGATCAAGTCATCCGCAAAACATGGATCGATATATTATTATTGCGGAGGCTGCCTCACGCTCTCCCTTGAATGAGACATCATGTGTTGGCATAGAGGTTGAGGGTATAGAAATGTCTTCTATATGAATTGGTTCACCCTCTATGTGTTGTGAATGTTTTTGATGTCTCATATAGGAATTCGAGGTATATGATGATTCTGATCTGGGAATTTCTAAAGCATTCCCAAAATCATCATCAAGAAAAAGGTCATCCTCGAATTGAAAGGGACATTCAAAAGGATGGGATTCATCATCCCAAGAAGTGTCATTGCATGTTCCTTTAACAGGAGGTTCCTTGACAACCGAATTATGTGAAGAATTTGAAGGATTTTCAACTTCGATTGGCGGGTACCTCCTCTTGTTGGTCGGGGCTTGACTCTATTGTTTCTACGGGAAACTCGTCATATATGCCGTTGTATGGGGTGTTCTCTAGGATTTTCTCTAGAATGTCTTTCCCCTCACTAATGGATTTATGCATGAACGAGCCTCCCGAAGATAGGTCAATTTGGAGAGCATCTTCTTTGCTAAGACCAAGATAGAAGTGGTCAAGAAGAACGTGGTCAGGCAAAGAAAGGTTTGGGCCTGTATTTATAAGACTTAAGAACCTGGCCCAAGATGCTCCTAGAGTCTCCTTCTCTTTTTGTTGAAATCTGAGAATTTCTATTCGAAGGGCAGCGACTTCGAATCAGGGAAGAAAGCAAGACAAAATTTGTCTCGAAGTTCAACCCAGTTTCCGTAAACACCTCCTACGGTATGAGCATACCATTGTTTCGCTCTACCCAAAAGGGAGAACGGAAACAGTTTCCACTTAATGATCTCTTGTGTCATGCCAGGTAAAACTAGGCAAGAACACAAGTGCTCAAATTCCCGAAGGTGGCTATATGGATTTTCGTCGTCTCGCCCAGAGAAGGGTAGCTCCCGAACCATGGCTATGAAAGCGGGGCGAATTTCATAGCTATTTGTAAGGATGGGTTGTGATGATGGTGGAGGCTCCAACGAATCGCCCTTTGGAGCCGAAAATTTATTGATAGGCGTGAAGTCCATGTGGTAGTGGTGGTAGTGGTGGTGGTGAGGTTCATAAAATGGTAAAAATAAAAAGGATACACGGACGACTTGGTTCGATCCCGGAAGCGCCTACCGTTCCCCGAACGGCGCTAGAAAGCTTGTTGGTATTTCTTACGCACACGAGATAAATCCGCAAGCGCCGCGGATACCGTTGTAGCTTTCACCGGAAGTATTCGAGGTATCGTATTTTTCCACGAGGAACGGAAGTGTACTACGAGATGGAACAAGGTCGCCCAAGGTAAGAATAGAGATAATGTTTTTGGTAGGATGAGAGGGTTTTCTAAGGTTAGCCCAAGGTCACTAGATAACTAAAGTCTCGGCTTACTACACTTGCTTACCGAAAGCATTTGTTCCTTTCTTCCGATTCTCGAAAAGACTGGGAAACGGTCGAATCGAGGTCGGCCAAAGCTCTACGAGAACACCAACCCGAACGTGGTGGAATACAAAGGCCTGGTCGGAGCTGTCACCCCCGGGGCTACCACAACTATCCGTGGGGTTGGGCGCAATCTCAGGTAACCGATAGTCTAGACACCACGTCTACACTAACGATTACGAAACTAGTCTCACGTGAAAACTAGAACCTTCGGTCGAACGGAGATCCGGCAAGCAAGTAAGTGAGCACTAAACTTTAGCCAAATAGATTACTAGGGAATTGCAAAGAAGGCGGATATTACTCACGAAGGAGTCGGCACCGTAGAGGTACAAATTGGAGGAGAACCCGACAAGCCGGCTCCGCCTCCGCTCTTCCCTCCTCTCTCTTCCTCTTTTCTAAAGTATACAACTAGGTGGAGAACACCTAGAGGGACACCACTACAAGGTATTGGATGTAGAAATGAGAAGCTCTTGTGTAGAATGTGTATTACAATAGAGGAATGGCCTCTATTTATAGGAGAGGGGAGAGAGGCTATCCTATACATGGCAACTTTTCCTACCGCCTCCCACGCCATGCAACCGACGCTAGGAGGTCGGCAACAAAGTTTCCTAACTAGCTGTGGCCGAAAACCGGCGAGAACCGGTCTCTAAGGCGGTGAACCGAAGCTGAACCCGCCAAGATATGCGCTGTCATATTTACGAAAGGGAATTCGGGCGCCGGGGCGGCCGAACCAGCCAAAACCGGGCCCAAACCGCAGCTGAACCGCGCCCAGGCGCGCGGACCACCAACGCCTCAGCGGGGCGAGTAGAGGGCGCCCACGTACCCCCCTCGGCCGGGCGGGCGCCGCTTCCGCAGCGTGCGCCCGCCCGTGTGGCCCAAAGAAGCGGCCACGTGTCGCTCATTCACTGGACCGGCCGGATTCAAAATCGGCGCGCTTGCGCTCAAGCATGCGCGTCCCCGGCGGGACCGCTACCGCCACGTGGGGCCTCCTCGGTTGGCTTTGCATGATACCGTGGCGACATGTGGGACCCGCACTTCATGTTAATTCTTATTTGTGTAATATCTTTTTAATCCGGAGTCCAAATATAGCAAATGATATGTCTATTTCGATCAGCGCGACGAGCCCTCCCGCAATGGTGTACTCCGTTTTACCGTTTGAGATACTTTATTTTGATGATAAATTGAGAATTCCTGCAAAATAGTTGGAGACACCAAAACTTCGTGGAACTTCGTTATATAAATAATATTTTATTATGATATAACATTGAATGTTGTCATTTTAAAGTATTTTGACGGTTAAAATATATGCGTTAAGGACCGTCAACGACCTCCACGGCGGGTTCATCAACAATCATACGTCGCACGCTGCCCGTATCTTGGCGCCTCTTCACGCCTCGCGCCTGGCGAGGACTCGCCCGCCGGGCGATCCGTGCCGCTGCGACGCATCAACCCCGTCTCTCCCCGGCGAGCCGACGGGCATCCGGGTCCGAGGCATCTTCGCGCTCCTCCACCCTCCTCGTGGGAGCCAAGGTCGATCACCTCTCGGCTCCACCCGCGCCCTCTGCGATGGAAGCGATTGTCGACGCCGGATCCTCCGGGCCGCGGCAATGAGTTGATCACGACATCATCGCTGAGTCACCGAATCGGAACTCGACGACGACGCCCGGAAATGGCTCCCGCGGACCTCGGGCTCGGCTCCGTCCCCTCCCCAAGGGCCTGAGGAGCGACCACCCGAAGGGGCTGCACGATGGGAGGAGGAGGGTCGACCGCCGAGCTCGACGTCGTAGTCACCCGGCCGCCGAGGGATTAGGAGCTCCCAAGGGCTTAACTTTCTGCCTACAAGACAAATCGGAGAGGAGGCCAAGGTTAGCTGAGAAAAAGAGAAAAGCTCGGCGGTGACGAACGCGATAGTAGGAATGGCGAGCTCAAACACTTACCCAATGGCTATACGCCTCTTTTTTGTCCTTCTTATCCTCCCCGCGGGCGGAGTCTCAACGCCCTCTTCCTTTGGGCACGGCTCGGGGGAGGAGAGCCGATTCGCGCGCGTCTGGGCGTCGAGGTCGTTGGGGCCACCCAGACGGCGACGTCGCGCGCTCCTCCTCGACGCGTGGACCCGCGAGCTCTTGGGTCTCCGGCGGCGTCGTCGACTTTCTGCGCGCTCGCTCTCCTCCGACGACTCAACATCGATGGCGACGGCGACGCGGGCTGCGCTTCGGCGGAATGCCTTGGGAGGCGACAGGCCTCCGCGAGAAGGTGGGGCTCAAGATACACCGATCCGATCTGCGAAATCAAAAGAGATTGACCCTTCATACTCGGCGAGATCGACCCAATCATCGGACAAACGCGAAAGAAAAAGAACTCACCGGCCTCCGTGTCCCTCGTCGGGCAACGCCATCGGTATGTCGTTGGGGTCGGCGGGATTTTGAAGGGCTTCGGTCCCCCTGCGACGAGGAACTCCACTTCATCGGCCGGCGGCGTGGCGGTCACCGTGCCCTCGAAGGGCTTCTTCTCCTCGACCATCTCCCGGATGGAGGAGAACTCTCCGCCTCAAGGGGGATCGACTCCGTGCCCCTGGGCCCGGGCGTAGAGGAGAGGCTCCGTGGGTTGGCGGCGGAGGGCTCCACCTTTCGGTGGAGCTCCTTGACTGGTGCGGGGTTGGGATGGGGAAGCTCCCTCCACGGCTTGCCGGAGTCAAGGAAGACCCCGCCTGAACTGCGGAAGGGGATGCTCCTCGTCGTTCTTCAAGTAAAACCATTCGTCTCTCCACCCTGTTCGATGAGCGAGGCGAAGGTGGGGTACTTCTCCTTCACACTAGGGCGGGGCCGCGGCACGATCTCGACCTATGGGGACGGACCTCCTTCAAACCGTCGGAGCTGTGCGTGACCTTCGTGGAAGAAATGCTTGAACAGCTCCCGGTCGGGCGCGATCCCCACCCATCCCTCGCACAAGACGGTGAAGGCCGAGATGTGGAGGATCCCGTTGGGGTTGAGGTGTTGGAGCTTGGCGCCCGGTATGCGGCAGCGACCGGAAGAAGTCGACGCCGCCGGACGCCTAGCCCCTGTTGTGGAAGGAGGCGAAGGAGATGATGTAGCCTCCCGGAGGATCGGGGAGGCGTGCGCCCGTGGTGGCACGATCCACTCCGCGCCTCGGTCGGCGGCGGGGAGGCCACCGGCGTCACACGCGCCCGGTAGCATGTCCTCGACTGACCCCGGACGGCGACCACGAGCCCATGACTCCCCTCCCCGATCCGGCGGCAATGCTCGGGGGAACCACAGAAGCTCTTTCTCTCTCTGCGACCGGCGGCGGCGGCGCGCAGATCTAGGGCGGAAAGGCAACAACGGACTCGGGCGGGCGAAAGGAAAGTGAAGGGGAAAACCCCGAATCTCCCTCCTATTTATAGGATGAGCTCGGGGGCGGACTTACCGACGCGGCCGGCCTAGGGTGGCCCACCACTTCCACCTGAACCCCTCCGCGTCCTCCGCGCGTACACGCCACGTGGCGAAACGGAAGGCGAATCCGCGAACAAGAATCGGCCGCCCTAATCGGTGGCTTTCCAACGGTAACTTTTCCCCACGGCTCTTTATCGCGGCGAAAAGCCCGGCCCGAGAGTCGCCGCCAACGGTCATATATCGACGCGCTCATCGTAATAACGAGCTCACGACAAAACCGAACTCCAGGTTCGAAGGTTGCCCCGTGAGCTCGGCGGCCGCCGGGAGACACCTCGAGCAAGGAGCGCAACGGAGGAGAGGCGCCGATGGCCCACGCCCCGAATGTGTCCTCGAGGACTCGGGGGCTCCATCCAAGTCACGCTTGAGTCGCCACGATCGCGAACGGCCTCCGGTCATCCTCCCCGGCGAGGAGGCGAGCCGCCGAGGATCCCGTGGGACCTCGGTGACTATAGAGGACGGGTCTGGAATATGAGGTTGGCCCACGAGCTGGCCCGATGAACGAGTTCGCCCGAACGCGAGCTCGGACCTCACTCGAGCCAATCCGCTTTAAAGCTCACGAGGGCTTTGACTTCGACCAACGCGGTAAAGTCGAGTCGAGCTCACCGCCCTTCCTAAAGGGAACCAAAATGGCCCCAAACGGGCGTAAAAATTCGTCATAATAAGCCTCGCGTGAGGGACTGAACGTCCTCCCGCAGCCTCGGGGGCTACACCGCGGGTGGCCGCGCCGCACCCAAGCAAGGAAATCTGGTCCCTAACGTGGCAACGGCGACACAAGGCAAATAAGCGCGGGTCCGCCCCCTCCGCGCACTCGGGGCTACTATGGGACACAGATATTCGGACTAAGTCAATCGTCCTAACCCGACCCTAACAAAAAGCGTCGAAGGAGGAGTGCTCGTTAGCTATGGGGCGTCGCCCGCGATAAAAGCCGAGACCCGGCGGGGGCGTTCCCACCTCGGCCGAACTCGCGGCATGCTAAGATCCAGGGGCGAGCTCGAGCTCGTCCCCGAGGAAAGTTCCGCCTCGAGCGAGCTCCCCGAGGAGCACGGGGGGATATAACGAGCTCTGCACGGGACGACGAGCTCCTTTCCGTCTCGAACGAGCTCGAGCACCAAATCCAAAGACGATCGGGAGAATCCGAGACGCGATGAGTAGGATCCGGCATCACGGCTACGCGGCCGCGCCGTAGCCTACGACCAATTTCATCCGCTGCGAGAGATCGTCGGCGGCACGCGCCCGTGGGGCTATCGAGACCACGCCAAGTGACGACAAGCACAAGAGACAACCACTACATGACAAGAATGACCTCGACGGACGAAGTCAAGCCCTACGTCGAGCTCTCCTGCCACACATTTTCCCGCAACCCCAAGTCACGAGCATTTAAGGCGCGGCGGCGCCCCATGATCTCGCCCCGGGAGGCACCGGCGCGTGCCCGGGCGGTGCGACGACGCAAGAATGCGGCGGCGGCGGGGACGAGCTCATTGTCCCCTTCTACACCGGCCAACCGAGCTCAGAGCTCGTCACGACGTACTACGTGTCGGGATCTGGAGCGCCCCTATTCTACTCGGCGGCCGGCGGTGTGCTGGAAATAGGGCGGCAGCCGCGCAGCCACGAGACAGCCGGCGTGCCCGGAGCGACCTGCGGGGAACTCTTCCTCTTCACCCCCAAAACTTGTATTCCTTCTATCTCTAAGGCCCTCCGCCGGTGACCCCGTGAGCTCCCTTGCGACTATAAAAGGGGAGGCTCGGCCACCAGGAGAGGGCAAGCTCTCTTGCACACTTTCGAAACATACGCACACAACGTTCGATTCCACTCGAGACTTGGGGAGCTCACCTCCTCTCTCGCCCGGCTTGTATTCGCCCCGTCACGAGCACTTTGAGCTCGATAGTGCCACACCTTTGGACTAGGGTGCTTTCGGCAGACCTCGAACCGTATAAACCTCTGTGTCATTATTCTTGAGCTAGGCCATCGTTGCACACATTAGCCAGTCGGTTACTGTGACCGTGGTACACGACCACGACACCTTCTTTTCCTGAGACAAGGCAGCTTAGGTCGAAAAAAGTTTCTGAGTTGGAGTAGCTTCCCTTATCTGAGTCAGAGTAGGAGTCGTGCTTCGAGTTGCTCTTGGGATCCGCGCTTGAGCCCCGGTCGTCCACCTTCCCCGAGTCAGTTTCGGGTTCAGGCCCTTCCGCGCGAAATTCGGGCAAGCTTCGAACTTGTTCTCCTTCTTCGAGGCGGTTTCGGTGGCGTCGATTCTTTGGAGCTTCTCGACGAGTTACGGTTCTTCGGTTTTGGATTCCTCAACGATGCGGCCGAGTCTTGCCGTAGTCGTCGATCTCGCAAGTCCATGTTCCAAAGATGATCGTCCTCCTCGCTTTGGTGAGCTCATGATGTCGTGGTCCGCTGGACTCTCGTGCTGAAATTCGACGAGAGCCCCTACCTGGCGCGCCAGCTATCGATGTTTTACGACCGAGAGCCTGCCACGGGGTGAACCGGGCAGTTTGTTCGGGCCTCGATGAACCTGGAGCCCGGCGGTTTGTTGCGCAGCTGACATTGAGAGCGGGGTTTTTATACTGGTTCGGGCCCTCGATCAAGGATCGAGTAAAGACCTTTACGTCCAGTCGGTGTGAGCCTGTTTTTTGATTGATGGGGTCAGCCGAGAATCGGCTGTAAAGCTTACAGCGCTTGGTCGTGGCCAAGCTTGTGTCCTGTAATCGCGCTCCCCTCTACGAGGTGTTCCTTGGTCGCCTTTTATAGTATAAGGAGCCAAGGAACTCGCCACGGTCCTAGTCGGATACAGAGAGGGTTGTCCGTAGAGGAACCGAACACCCGACCCCTAAACAAGGTAACCTGACTAGTGTTCTATCCTAGTTACAACAGAAGTCTCGGTAGCTATGCTTCCATTGCCTTCTGGGAGTTGTTCGTGGCCGCAGGCTAGGATAGAACCCTGCGAACAACTCGATAGAGTTCTTTGGTGATCTTGTATCCACAGCGACCCGTGACCGCACGAAAAAAGAGAAACGGTCGAAATTCCCAGAGGACAACAGAAACCTCTAGGAGCTCTATCTACAAAAGAACTCCAAGATGCTCGGGGGCTACAGTATACTCAGGACAGAATTTCTCCAAAAAGAACACTGGAGCGGGAAGAGCTCGAAGACAGAAGAGGAGAACCCGAAGACCTTCCAGCTCTTTGTGCCAAAAAGCAAGAAGCTCGGGGGCTACACCCTATGGGTGCACTTTTTCAAAAAGTGCACACCGTATGATCTCAAGAACCGCGATGAGGCTTCATCCGAGAAGAGCAAAAGCAGCTCTCACGACTCATACTTGAGATGCTCGGGGACTCTTGGAGCGGGATCCTTCAAACAAGAACTCGAAGACGGAGCTCGAACACGGCCAAGGCTCGAAGGCAGGACTCTGGAGCGAGAAGAACTTGAAGACGGAGGAGGAGAACTCAAAAGACCTTCCAGCTCTTTGTGCCAAAAAGCAAGAAGCTCGGGGGCTACACCCTACGGGTGCACTTTTTTCAAAAGCGCACACCGTATGATCTCAAGACCATATCAAGGCTTCATCCGAGAAGAGCAAAACAGCTCTCATGACTCAACCTTGAGATGCTCGAGGGCTTGTGGATACGGGATCACCAAAGAACTCTACCGAGTTGTTCATAGGGTTCTATCCTAGCCTGCAGCCACAAACAACTCATAGAAGGCAATGGAAGCGTAGCTATGGTGACTTCTGTTGTAACTAGGATAGAACTCTAGTCAAGTACCATGTTTAGAGTTCGGGTGTTCGAATCCTCGTCGGACAACCCTCTCTGTACCCGACTAGGATCGTAGCAAGCTCTTTGGTCCCTTGAACTATAAAAGGTGGCCAAGGAGCACATAGTAGAGGAGAGAGCAAGCTTGTACACGCCAAGCATTGTAAACTTCATAACCAACCCTCGGTTGACCCCATCAATCAAAAACAGGCGCACGCCGACTGGATGTAAAGGTCTTTACTCGATCAAGGATCGAGGGCCCGAACCAGTATAAAAACCTCGCTCTCAATGTCAGCTACGCAACAAACTGCCGGACTCCAGGTTCATCGAGACCCGAACAAACTGCCCGGTTCACCCCATGGCAGGCTCTCGGTCGTAAAACATCGACATCAGGGTCTCAGCCTATTGATACTGAATGATAATGAGTTAGGGTTTAACCCTGGGGTCAGGGGGTCTTCTTATATAGCCCTTGGCGATGAACGATAGCCCTTGGATCAAACCGACCTTGGCAACGGTGTAGATACAACCTCAAAGTCGGTTACAAACCGACCTAGGAAGATGAGGCCGGCAGGGTGGGACCCGGCCGGCGGTCGCCCGAGATCATCTGGCGTCGCCGGGGGCCACAGTGCACAACCACCGGGTTTCTCTCTTCGGTGTCTTCTAGAATGTTTTAGTCCACTTTTTGGGTTGACTTGCTTCACGGTCAAGTCTTGTCATCGTATGGGATGTAAACTCTTAGGTTTCTCACCGTTCTTATCTGCTTTTATCTGTTTAGTCCCTGTAAAGTCATAAATCACCAAAGCTCATGGAATTATGTTAGTTAGACCCTAGACTTATGTTGATATTCATTTTAAGTCCTTATTCATGTTTAGTTGACTAGTAATATTATGCTATAATAGGTGTCAACAAGCTCCCCAAGCTTACCCCTTTGCTAGTCCCTAGCAAAGCCAAACTTAGTAATGGATCGGGGAGTTGCTACAACGCTTTCATGCCTCCAAAGTACACATGCTTTCAAACCAAATTTCTCCTCCAGATAAGAATAAACTTGTTCAACTTTCAACTTACCCATATTACCTTTAACCATGGAGCTTATAGGCTTTTCTTGGGATCTTGGGTAATTGAAAGATAGAACAATTAAGTCAAGCACCATATCTCGAACTCTTTGTTCAACTGTCATACGGAGTTTTTGTAAGTTTTCGAAATAAAACTCAAAGTTCCTAGTATGACTCTCTCAACTCTCTCATTTATGGTATTGGTGGATCCTCACTAAGGCAGCAAGATTGTTTTTCCTTTCTCTTATATTATGTAGTATTTTTGGGACTAAGGTAGTAGGACACTATGCCTTCTTCTCTTTCATCCTATATCTAAGGCTTATATCTGGAGCTCATAGGTGGGAGAAAAACTACATCTACTTACTAAGCACATATTGTAAGTTCAAGCAATGGATCGAAAGTTACGAGTCATACCGATCAAGTGGTGCATGTGTATGATAGGAAGAATATGGTAGGGAATATAGTAAGGTGTATGGAATGAATGAGGGGGAAGCCTAATTCTACTTTTGCTCCTTGAGGAATCATCTCTCTTTGGAATTTGGAAACTTTGGGAGAACTTGGGTTGTATCTCTTTCTTTTTCTTTATTTTTCTTTTATAGAGAGGCGAGTATCTAAGTACCCATTGTTTTCAGCGGACACTTGTCCATTTTTTTGCTCTCCTTTATTCTTCTTTTTTTTCTTAGGGAGGTAGGCTCTACTCGCCCATAGGACACTTGTCCATTTTTCATCTCCCCTTTTATTCTCTATCTTTTTTTAAGTACAACCCAAATCTCTTTTTTGCGATAACTTTTGAGAGATAGACAAAGGTAATGGAGCTTCTGTAATACACTAGCTAGAAATGGATGAGTGGATAGGTGTAGGGAATATTTTTGGTTGCTCTATCCCAGGATAGGGGTAGAACATTTTTAGTGGATGCATAATGGGTGTATATGGTGGATGCGTACTTCCAGGGTGGAAATAGCATATAAGTGAATGGAGTCGAGTGTAGTGGAGTGTAGCAAGATGAAGTGGAGTGTACATGATCAGCATGACAAGTTTCTAAGGGTCGACAAAGATTGAACAAACTCAATGCAAATCAAGCAGCCTATATATATATATCAAAAAAGGTTTTCCTAATCTAGGGAGCATGTATATATGGTGGTGGTAGGAGGTTCAACACTGTCACATAGGAACTTATCATGTGCACTTTTAAAGTTTCAAAATAAATCTCCAAAAATCTAGTATCACTAGGAGTAAGATCAATAGCACTCAAACTCTCATATATCATATCCGTCAATTACCTAGATTTTGGAGCAAGCAATTTGCAACCCACAGGTTTCGTGGTTTAGAGTAAACCTCAAGTCAAAGCAATTTTTTGCTTTTAAGGCTCAAGAGAAATTAAGCTTGAAAACTTAGGTACTGAAAAGGAATTACGACGGAGCTACTATTCATCATTTCCATGCATGAGATTTAGCTTCAGAGATTATTTTATATAGGTGGAAAAAAAAACCTCTGGCACACTCCTATCTATTTATTCCCAAACTCTAGCAAAGACTCTTTAAACGACTAGACTTTTATAAAACTAGACTCCTAGCAAACCTTTTAGCAAACCAAGCAAACTAAATATTTAGCTAATAATAATAATACTATAGTAGAGATACTTATCGGGATAATTGGGGGTGCTCTCCCCCAAGTTGGATTGAAGTGTAGGGTCATTAATGATGAGGAAGTTGAGGTAGATGGCGATGATGATGTCGACCTATCATGTCTCTCTTCCTTTGCATCTGCTGAACTCAAATAGACAACAAAGCTAGGGAAACTTGATTAACCATTAGGGGTTAGCCACATTAGCTTCATGTGCCTAGAGATAGATCATGATTATTCTAAGTAAAATTTCAGCAGGAAAATATTTTTGGAGTTTTATAAATTTGTATGCATGTAAAGAACTATGATGCAAATGCAACTAGATGAATGAATAATTATTTTTATGCCACCACGGTGAATATCTTTATGGGTTGTTACACACCACCAGATTATTCACATGGGGCTTTAAGATTTTTCAATGCAATGTTAATGCAGAAATTAAATATGCTAAAGGAAAATGATTATGCAAAAAAGTAAATATGATGATGCAAGATGCAGAAAGATAAATATGATATGCAATTAAAGATGCAATGCTAAGAATTAAATATGGATAACTACCGAGTTACCTTTTGGCGAGGGTTCGATGTTTTAAGTCCTTTGAACAAGACTACTTACCTTGGTTACTCCTTGAGTGTATCATCTGAACTTGGTAATGGTGTCACCCATGTTCTTTTGCTGGTCCAACATTTAGAAGTGAAAGATTGATAGTGGGGGTGTTGACGTTCTTTAACGTATGCAGATAAATCCGCAAGCGTACGGAATTGTCGTTGTAGCTTTCACCCGGAAATATTCAGGGTATCGTATTTTCCACGAGGGAATGATTGCGCACTAATCTCTAAACAGAGCCGCCCAAGGATAACTATGGGTAGTGAGGTATCTTTATGGGCTTAGGTTTTTCGTGGCGAGGGATTTCTAGGGTCATTTATCTCCTTACTTTGGGCACCGGCCCTCGCCCAATACCCGGCGAGTCCGCCATTAGCTCTACGTCACACCCGAACGTGGAGGGATTACAAGGGACGGACAAGGCATCCGCGACCCCGCCGCCTACCCTCACGGCCGTGGGGTGCTTCGCAAAAGGTAGGTGAACGCTAGTCCAAACACCACGTTTGCACTATTGGTCACAGCTCTTCATGTCGATCAAGGTTCCCCGGTCAAAGAGTTCCTTCACCAAGAACTAACGCTCTTACGAGACAATCTACCGATCCCGCAAGATTATAACAACTTAAGATAATATACTTGAAGAACAATAAGCCGAAAGATGAACACAAACTTTCTTACCAAAGTGTAAGGAAGTTGTAGAGGTACAAGCGTGGCGGGTGCCGACAACTCCGGCACTCCAACCTCCTAGGAACCGCGGACCACCGAGGGTACTCCGACAACTCCGAGTAGAAGGAGCAAAGTATCCTTCTAGCTTTCCCTCTCTCACTCTCCATTAGAACTAAGAGGAGGATGAAGAACAAGAACTCCTCTCTATTATATTGTGGCTCTCCTTTGTGTTGTGTATGGAATTGGTGTGTTGAATGGAGGAGGAGAGGTCCTCTACTTATAGGATGAGAGGAGGGGGCTAAATGCAAATCTACCACCATTAATGTACCAAACCGACCTCCTCCTGGCGTCCAGGTTCAGTGAACATGGCAACCAATACCGCCATACCACTTTTCGGACCTTGATTGCACCGCCAGAGAAGACTGGGCCCGTTTGGCAGCCGCAGGGGTGCGGCGCACCGGGCACACCAAGATCTGGGCCGTTTGGGCTTAAATTTTGTGAGCTTGTCCATTTCGTCGTTAGCTTCGTTTTGGCGGGTGGTACACTGAAAACGGAGTTCGTATGAAGAAATTATGCCCAAAATACTAAACCCATGTCATGTGGCCAAATGTCATTTCATGTTGGATTTGGGTTTCCACTTCTTGGGCTTATGTATAGATGTTGATATTCATGTTTATGGGCATTTCTCCTCTCTTCTCCTTGCTTTGCTTTTGTCCATTTAGGGCCTTGTTATTCTTTATACGTTTTCATTTGCTTTTGGCCCAAAATGTATATGTTTCCAACATTGTCCTGCAAAACAAGTGAAGTACCAAAACTTGTGGAAATGGTTAGCTCAAAGCCCTATTACTAATGTGTTTTGGTGGTTTTATACTTTGACGGTATAAAATATGTAGTTAATGACCATCAACAACTCCCCCACACTTAGTCCTTCGCTCGTCCTCGAGTAAAGCCTGAGGACTAAGATGGGTCATCTCCTTGATATGCAATCTGCATACAAGTTATTCCAAGCTTCACCCGCACTTGTGAACTTTTTGATGTGTCTACCACGTTTAATCTTGGGTAATTGAATTATGGAACAACATAGAATTAAATCCCCTTGCTTCAAATAAGTGCGAGGAACTTGGGTTTTCATTTGATTTTGAAAATATAAATACAACCTTGCTCCTCAAATGATTCACTCGGATCACTCAATTTGTATGTGGTTTCTTCCTCACCAAAGGCTTAGATTTGCCTTTCTTTTCCCTACCAACTATATAAGGCTTTTTGTGGGGTTTTGGGTAGGTAAAAAAGAACGACATAGGCCTAGATCAAGATGTGCAAAGTGTGTGGTATATTTTTGTGTACTCCAGGTATCATGACTCTCTCTTTTTGGTGGAATTTATTTGAAGGGGGTATGGGCTACCTTATTCTTTTTCTTTTTCTTTCTCTTTCTTTTTTTTTTAGATGAGTCTTGACTTCCTCGTCTTTTTTTTTTTTAGGACTCATGTCCATCTTTTCTTTCGTCATTTTTTTTTTTTCAAACATAGCCCATACTTCTCCTTTGGTAACTGAGATTTTGGTGAGAGGTCATGATACAAATAAATGGAGTATATTTTTGGTGGATGGAAGGGTGCATGTTGTGCGCAACTCTTAGTGTAAGAGTTGGCATTTTATTTGTGGGTGTACGTGAATCTCGATCTTGGGCATATGAAAAGAATCTCAACATAGGTCACAAACAATTTGACATAGGCTCACCATGAAAAACAAGTAGCATATGACTATGGTTTATTTTCTTCATGAATGATCATCATCATGTCATATGGCTCGTGGGAAATGCATATCATTGAGGAGCATGCTATTTGGATTTTGAATTTTTGAAAACAAATCCCAAGTTCATATAAAAGAGCAAGGTTCATATCATCCAGGCTATATCACATATTCCAATTACTTAGATAACATGGGGTCCCTATGATAAGTGGTTCACAAGCTATAAGAATATTAGCAAGGAATAAAGAGTATGCACATTTTATCAAGGATAGCATGGAGATGGAGCTTTTTCAAGAAGTTTTGTCCTTTTGATTTGTTCAATTTTAAACTTCAAAACTTTTGGAGGGGCGTGAGAGAGGGAGTTTGCACAAACCACTTTGAAGAGGAAGGAGTCTAATGGTAGTTGTTCGTCTCGTCCTTTCTCCATTATGAATTGCTTGAGGTTTGTGCAATGTGTTGGGGAGATCTTAGATGAGTGTGATTGTATGCTTGAGAGATCTCCCCACACTTATTTTTGTACTGTTTTTATTCAAACAAAGAAAACAAAACAAAAACAAACACATGGCTCTATTAGCAAGAACACCATGGAGCCTTTATTGAGATTATTTATTTTTATTTTATTTTATTTGCTCACCTCATCATCACTCAAGCAAGACTAACATAAAGAAGCAATGTAAGCATAGCCTTGACTTATCTCCTACATAAGATACTCCCATAGATCATGGCAACAAAGCTCTAAGTTCATTAACCAAGCTCTAACACCAAGTCAAAGTTTTGATTAAAGGAGATCATTTTTAACCTAAGCACCACGCTTAATTTAAAAAGACCTATGGATGTATTACATGGGCCCATGTAGGTACACCCAAACTCAAAGCATGTGTCATGGCATGGGAAGCATAAAGTTTTATTTTCATGGAGACAAAAAATGAGTGAGGAGATGGTGAAAATTACCTTTGCATACCTGAGTATAAATACCGTCAGCATTTATGGATGAAGCATCGAGGTTGTTGCTGCGGTTTGCTTGATAGCTTAGCCCAGTCCATCTCAAGGCTAGGCCACACTCACACACACACACACACACAACGTGTGTGCGGGCCATGGGCCTTGATGATAGCAAACAAAGAATGAGAGGTGAGCCCTTCTTGCTTGTTAAGTCAAGGAAGGGTCGAGTCGAGGCAGACACATTAGTATGTTTCTTGACCATGTGGGGCCAACCTGCTCCTCCTCTCTTATTGTTTTTTTTTTCTTTCTATTTATATTTTTTTTCAACACTCCTTTTTTTTTTTTTTACTTTCTCTCTCTCTCTCTTCTTTTTTAATCTCTCTTCTTTTTTTTTGACAACGTTTTTTTACTTTCTCTCTTCTTCTCTCTCTCTCTCTCTTTTTTTTTAACTCTTTTCTCTCCATTTTCTTTTCAATTCTCTTTTTTTTTTTTTTTTTTTTTAGCAAGGCAGGGCTGACATCATCTTTTATTCACCCTCATTTTTTTGTCCGATCCCTTGGTGGATGGAACTTGGGATTGTCACCCCACACTTAGACTTTTGTGTAAAAGTCAAGTGTGCAAGGTCCCGGTCTCCTCTTGAGTATGTTCCACCACCCATGAACATCATAACTCCTTTTTTTTTTTTTGGTGATGTAGCTCTCATGTTCTCGGCGTCGCATGCCTCTTTGTTCTTCTTAATCGATCTCCACACGAAATGGTTAGCGACAAGAATACCCGAAGGTGCATACTAACTTGATAACATGTTCTTGCTTTTATTAATAAGAAGAGAGAAAAGACTTTTTGTGTTTTTATGATAGTCCAGGGTATCTCCCCGGCAGTGCTTTCTTTATGGTCGTAAGCTTGACCATGGGAAAACATCCAGCAGCTGATGGTGGTGAAGTTCCCAGTTTCACCACTAAGAATTTAGCAATACGCTCAAGCTGCAAGGTTAGCGTCATCATGCTACTATGAGACTTGCAACCATTCTCTTAAAAGGGTTTACAAAGAGAACCAAGAGATGGTTGTGATCTTTGTCGAAGCACTTTCGGCTAGAAGCAAGACAAACTCAAGAAGACCCAAAGGTGAGCATGTAAGAAGTCTCAATTGACAACTTATTATACTCAACAACATATTTCTGCTTGGTCTAAAGAGTTGTCGCTTCGTGCATGTCCATGACACATGAGGGTTTATCCTCGAAAGATGTGACATGAAGGATGAACGTTGAATCTTGACTATTGTCGAGAACAACGTTTTGTTGGCCGAGAGGGACATGACTTGTGTTCGGGTGAGAGCGACGGTGTTTCGTTTCACTAAGATCGGAAGCGGCTTGGGTGAAGTGAAACGAGTTATGAACTTCGCCTCCTCAAACGGGTTTGATTGGGAAGATGCTTCGCCTTTGGGATGTCTAGGTGTGAGAGGCGGAAGCAATCTTTCCCAACTTCTCATCACGGCTCTCCTCTATGGGTTTTTCGTGACGAAGCTTTTTTTTCTAGAGGGTAGCCTATGAGAAGATTGAAGTCAGGATGAGATACATATGAAAGTCTAAGCGCACCTCGGTTTACGAGGTTACGTCATCATCCTTGAATTCAATCGCGAACTCCGAAGGACGAAACATTCCTTCCTTCGGTGTTCGTGGTTCGAGAGAGGGCTCAACAGTCGGTTCCAATGGCGGTAAGAGGAATGGCTCGACTGATGAGGGCTCCTCAATGCTTGACATGCCGTTAATATGGAGGGGAATGGGTTCTACAACGGGAGAAGCAAGCTTCTCTAGGATGTGTTCAAGGATTTCCTATGTTCCGTTGTAGGATTATGTGGAAACGACCCTCCAACGGTCATGTCAAGGCATAGGGCAGCATCTATGTCAAGACCCGAACAAAAGATATGCAAAAGCACACTATCGGGTATTGACAAGTCTAGGCCAACATGTATAAACATTATGATCCTGGCCTAGGCTGCACCTATGGACTCCTTCTCATCCTACTTGAGATCGAGGATTGCCCTTGGTAGGCATTGATGGGGAGGAATGCTAGACAAAAAATTGTCTTTGAGTTCTTCTCAGTCCCCATTCAAACTTCCTACGACAATAGTGTACTATTGTTTTGCTTTCCCTATGAAGGAGAGCAGAAACAAATTCCATATGTGAATTTCTTGTGTCATACCAGGAATGCTTAGGCATGCACATAACTCCTCGAAATCTCGTAGGTGGTAACAAAGGTTTTCAAAATAGTCACCAGAGATGGAGTGTGCCCGAACCAAAGTTTTTTTTTTTTTAAATTAGGGTGGAGTTCATGGCGAATGAAAATTTTGATTTTGAAAAAAAATTGGCCCCGTGAATTCCCCTTTTGAAGTAGAAAGATTTTTGAATTTGGACAATGGCTTCATTTTGAAAAAAAATAACTATTTATAATTTTTTTTTTTGTATACAACACACGAGTGCTCTAGGCTCGAGAGAGAATTACGACAACCATTCCCGACAACGGCGCTAGAAAGCTTGTTGGCGTTCTTTAACGTATGCGCATATAAATCCGCAAGCGCATGAAGCTGTCGTTGTAGCTTTCACCCGGAAATATTCGGGTATCGTATTTTCCACGAGGAACGATTGCGCACTAATCTCTGAACGAGCCGCCCAAGGATAACTATGGGTAGTGAGGTATCTTTATGGGCCTAGGTTTTCGGCGGCGGGGGATTTCTAAGGTTTGTTATCTCCTTACTTGGGCACCGGCCCTCGCCCAATACCGGCGCAGTCCGGCCATTAGCTCTACGTCACACCCGAACGTGGAGGGATTACAAGGGATGGACAAGGCTATCACGACCCTGCCGCCTACCCTCACGACCGTGGGGGGTGCCGCAAAAGGTAGGTGAACGCTAGTCCAAACACCACGTTTGCACTATTGGTCCGCGACTCTTCATGTCGATCAAGGTTCCCGGTCAAAGAGTTCCTTCACCAAGAACTAACGCTCTTACGAGACAATCTACCGATCCCGCAAGATTATAACAACTTAAGATAATATACTTGAAGAACAATAAGCCAAAAGATGAACATGAACTTTCTTACCAAAGTGTAAGGAAGTTGTAGAGGTACAAGCGTGGCGGGTGCCGACAACTCCGGCACTCCGACCTCCTAGGAACCGCGGACCACCGAGGGTACTCCGACAACTCCGAGTAGAAGGAGCAAAGTATCCTTCTAGCTTTTCCTCTCTCACTCTCCATTAGAACTAAGAGGAGGATGAAGAACAAGAACTCCTCTCTATTACATTGTGGCTCTCCTTTGTGTTGTGTATGGAATTGGTGTGTTGAATGGAGGAGGAGAGGCCCTCTACTTATAGGATGAGAGGAGGGGGCTAAATGCAAATCTACCACCATCAATGTACCAAAACGACCTCCTCCTGGCGTCCAGTTTCAGTGAACGTGGCAACCAATACCGCCATACCACTTTTCGGACCTTGATTGCACCGCCAGAGAAGACTGGGCCCGTTTGGCAGCCGTAGGGGCACCAAGATTTGGGCCGTTTGGGCTCAAATTTTGTGAGCTTGTCCGTTTCGTCGTTAGCGTCGTTTTGGCGGGTGGTACACCGAAAACGGAGTTCGTATGAAGAAGTTATGCCCAAAATACTAAACCCATATCATGTGGCCCAATGTCATTTCATGTTGGATTTGGGTTTCCACTTCTTGGGCTTATGTATAGATGTTGATATTCATGTTTATGGGCATTTCTCCTCTCTTCTCCTTGCTTTGCTTATGCCAATTTAGGACCTTGTTATTCTTTATACGTTTTCCTTTGCTTTTGGCCCAAAAATGTATATGTTTCCAACATTGTCCTGCAAAACAAGTGAAGTACCAAAACTTGTGGAAATGGTTAGCTCAAAGCCCTATTACTATTGTTTTTTGGTGGTTTTATACTAATGTTGACGGTATAAAATATGTAGTTAACGACCGTCAACGAGGGGGTTGGCAGCTCTTGTTTCAGGTGCATGCTTTGTGGGTTCAGGACATTCTCTTATAGAATTTTGGGAGAGTGAAGGCTCCTCCAAATTTTGCTCAAAGTGTGTCCTGCATCCAAAGACAGGGTAGAGATCAAGTGCATGGACCCTGTTGGTGGGAAAACACCAACAGAACCAAAAGTTCATTCTTCTCTAAAACCTCAGGCACATCAAACAAGATAAAGTTAATGTTTATGTGTTTCCTTTTCTATAACAAGGGTGATAAGATCAGAAGATGGAACATGAATGTTGCAATACAATTGCTAGTATGATTAGGACTATGAGATCAAGAAGGTGGTGTTAGGAACAACAAAAGAAATGAAACATGTTGAGCTAATCAAGTTGGATCAAGCAAGGTGTTATTCTAACATGTTTGGTTCTTTATTCATGAACATACCATAATTAAGAGAAAGCTTATTTATTGACAACTCACCTGAAGATGTTACCTTATTATTGAAGCATGATGGCACTATAGCAACTTGTGGTGGTGCTTTCCTTTCTGTTTGAAGCTTTCTTGATTTGGCCTCTTGTGTAGCTTTTCCTAACTTGTCTTCTTTCTCTTTATTCCATAAGGTTCTTCTATATACGAGTGTGTCCTCCTTGTGAAAGGTTTGTTGTATCTTGCTTCTTCTCAGTGTGTGTTCATCTCAGGACCTCTCCCCCAAGCTTATTTGAGAGTTTCTTCTTGTCTGCAAGGGTTAGTCCAACAAAGTATACCAATGTCTACACAAGCAGTTTTTAGTTCAATAACCAAACTAGACTCCATGTCTAATTCAATTAAGGAAGGCGTTCTAACCTAAGCACCTTGCTTAATTTAAAAACCTTTGGAAACACCCTAGCAGCATTCCCAAACTAAAACATACTATGGTAGATAAAGGGTAGTATGAAGGCATTATAGAGATTGACTCAAACAGAGAGATGAAATGCATGACAAAGTAGTTGTTTAGCGATTGAGCATGTCTCAAAAGGTAAAGTCAACCAAGATAGTATAACAACGTGACAAGGAAATATTTCTATGCATATGATTTCATGTTGCACAAATGATTAGTTGGACATACCTTACATTGTCATCCTTTGCTCTTCTTGCTCTAGACCTGAATTGGTTAGTGACAAAAATACCCGAAGGAATATTTTCTTATTTATATCTATATGCTTATTTCACAAGGGTACTATAGCAATAAGGTAAACACTCATGTTATTTCTCAAGAAGTGCTTATTTAAGGACAGCAAGCTCGTACTTGGGAAACCTATTGAATTATGATTCATTATGATGAAGTGGTTTCCCTTCCAACATCAATCTACCTCAAGATTTTATGCCAACGAGATCTAAAATATTTATTATAGATGTATGCATCTACAACCACCCTTTCAAATCTATAGGAGGAGAGAGAATAAGGGGGTTGAAGATCTCGTGTGTGATAGTGATAGAGAGACTAGGTGATTCAGAAGGTGATCATGTGAACATGGACTAGATGAGGTGTCTATGAAGCAGCTCTCATACTCACTGATGTTGTCTTCCTTCTCAAACTCCAAGGTTAATTCATCATGGCTGTCTAAAGGATCTCTTGGGTTTGTGTCTCTCGGGCTGATAATGTCTAAGATGTCGTCCATACAATCAATGGCTGTGGTACATAGGTTATTAACACTCTCAAGCCATTGTTGTGGGTTTCTTGGTGGTCTTGATGATTCCTATGCTTAGGTTGTTGTGGTAAATTTCTAGGGTCATCATGAGTCTCAAAGAAGGAAGCATATGTGGATTCATCGAGGTGAAGGATGGGTTTAGAGATGGGTTCGAATAAATCATCTTGTCTAGGCATAGAAGGGGAGAAGATAAGATTGTCTTCTAGATAGCTTTGCTCTCCTTCTATGGCATGAGCAAACATGCCATCCTTAGGTTCTTCCCAATGTCTTTTGAAAGAATAAGCATATTCAATAAGAGACTTCTCCTTAAAGGAATCTGAATTATAATCACTTGGAAATCTCTTATAAGCACATTCAATAAGAGACTTCTCAGAAGAATCTGAATTGTGGTCATTTAGAGGTCTCTTGTATAGATGAGAATTTATTATTCTCCCAAAATCACTAAGGCTGAAATCATAAGGGTCTTCCAAAGGTGGAATTTCTTCTTCCTTTGGAGGATTTTGGGATGTTGATGGTTCAGAATGGATAGCTAAGTCTTGGGATTGGAATTGTTGCGAATTAGCTATCGTAGTTTCCTCTCCTTGATTGGAGGGTGATTCTTCGTTTTTCTCGGGAAAAGTTCTAGTGGAGGTGGCGTATCCACAACATCTGTTAAGGACATCTCTTGCTTCTCTATCAGATAGAGAAAGGAATGCACCCCCCGAAGCTGCACTAATGTCCCTTGCATCTTCCTTATTAAGACCTAGATAAAAATGTTGAAGAAGGATTGGGTCTGGAATACCAAGGTTTGAGCCAGTGTTGATGAGGTCATTAAAACGATCCCATGATGCAGGAAGAGACTCTTCTTTATTTTGTTTAAAAGCTAGAAGTTCTATACGAAGACGGGCCACTCTGGAGGTAGGAAAGAAATATGTACAATATTTGGACATTAATGTTCCCCAATCTCCTTTCACTCTCTCTACATTCAAGTAATACCACTGTTTAGCTTTTCCCGTCAAAGAGAACGGAAAGAACTTCCAGCGCAAGGTATTATTGGATATGCCTTCCAAACGAAGGCAACCCATGATCTCCTCAAACTTTTGTAGGTGTGAGTGTGGGTTGGCCTCGCCTTCTTCCGAGAAGGCTAGTTTCTGAACCATTCTTATATAACCCAAGCGTAGCTCATAGGACTTTGCTAAGATAGGCTCAAGATTCTTACGGTTGCCTAAAGCTTTTTAAACTTGGGGTATATGATATTTATAGATAGGCGTGGAATCCATAATAAAAAAAAGGAAAAGAAAAGAATAGAAGGAATAAAAAGATAAAAGAATAAAAGAATATGATACAAGAATAAGGTAGATTCGAAATCAACTCAAAGAACCGTTTCCCGACAAGAATCCGCCAAAAAAATGCTTGTTGGTATTTGTTAAGCCTACAGAAATATTTATAATTTGTATAATCCGCAAGCGAACGGATACCGGTGAGCACTTCACCCGGGAGAGGGTTTTAATATCGAATCCACAGGGAAACAGGTGAGGGAGACTACGATCTAATCTTAACCTAGAGTAGCACAAGACTTAAGAAGGTTGAGAGTGTAGAGAGGATTACTAAGATATCTAAATCTTATCCTGATAAGCTATGATGATATCGTCTTAAGGGGACGTACTCAAAGGAAAGCAGGGATGAAACGTGCAATCCTCCAGTAACATGGTCCTGCTTGACCTATCATTCGAGGGGTGGACTACTAAGGACTCAACAGGACTGTCACTCCCGCAATCTACCACACGACCTGGAATGTAGGGTGCATTCACAAGCAACCTCGGTCTAAGCACCACGCCTAAACCTAAGCTACTCCTCTAATCTATAGGGTCCTACAGATTAAAGTACTCAAACAAGAGTTGTGAACAATAAGAACAATAAGAACTAGTACTTACTAGAAAAAGAAGTAGATTACCAGATGCAGCCATGCAACGCCGACGAGGTGATTAGTCCCACCTCGGCGACTCCAGGAGGCGCGTAGGGGTGTGATGCCTATATAATGCGGCTATGACCATCGGTGCTCCACAACATTTGCATAGTTGCCTAAACAAGAATGATCAACAACAAAATTCGAATTTTGAATTGAATATTCGAACTAAAAGTACAAAAGTAGAAAACGGTCGAACTTCGGTCAAAAAATTCTGAACCATTTTCTACTTTTACATTAGAAATACGAGCACAAAAAAAAAAGTCGGACAAGAAAATACGAATTTGATCGGATTAAATATAGAAAACGATGTGGTTCGGTTCGAATATTTCCGCTCCATTTTCGTCCTTACTGCGGGGGGCCTGGGCGGAATGGACATAAGCCGGGGGCGTTGGCGCGAGGCGCGGCGCACCCTCGCGAGCTCGGGCGGCGCGGACCCACCGGCGGGCGCCATCGATTGACCGAATCCGGCGGCCGGGAGGCCACAGGCGGCGTGGGCGGCCCGGGCGCGTTATGTCTCCGGATGGCAATGGGCATGGTGCCGCGGATAGCTCTTACGCAAACCCGCACCTGCCGGGTACAAATCTCGCTCGCGACCCGCCACGGTAAGAATCCACGCCCGCGCCCGCGTCCGCGGATATCGGCGCCCGCGAGCGACCGTGTGCCAGCCGCGGCCTCGCGGCTAGGATGGAGGGAAGGAGGTCGCCGTGCTCCCATCGGGCGGGATGGATGGAGGAAGGCGCCTTCCGCAGCCCCGAAGGGGCGAGGAGGGACGCGCCGCCGTGCCCGTCGGCCGCGATGGATGGAGGTGGGGTGCGCCGCCGCGCCCGCCGACCCGGGGAAGGAGGACGCGCCGCCGTGCTCGGCCGACCGGGATGGATGGAGGAGGGCGCGCGGCCGCCGTGCCTCGTCGGGGCGGGGTGGATGGAGGGGCGCGCGCGCGGCCCCATCGGGCCCGAGATGGAGGAGACATGGAGGAGTGAGGAGGTGATCTCGCTGAATATCGCCCGTGGGGAGGGAGGGGGATCTCGCGTCGCGGCTGGTGTCGGGTGAGTGGCGGCTGTGGCCTGTTGACTGAACGAAACCCTAGTCATGCTTGTATACTCTTAGGTGACGGTCCCACATGTCAGGCGGGTAATGCGGGTTTGCGGGTGCGGGCATGCTTTTACGTGCCCGCTTAACTTTGCCCGTTGGTCACAGTTCTACGCCCGCGCTCGCACACCACGCGCACAATGCATCCACACCTGTATCCGCGCCCGCCGGGTTTGGTGCACGCGGGCATGCGAATTTTCTGTGTCCGTTGCCATTTTGAGTTGTGTCCTGGGGTTCTCTTACTCTGAGATTTTTTTTATCATAGGATACTGTACTCGAACGAGACCTATTATTAGGCCGCACATATTAATAAGAAACACAAATAACACACCTGAATTGGACCATAGGACAACCAACCTAAAACCTCCACAGGTCGTCAAAGCAAAACGGTAAAACCTGCGCGACAACGGTGACCACACGAGACCCGAACGGTCAGATTCACCGCACCTTCCCGCCGATGTGTGGGTCTCATGGGTGGCGTAGACGGCTCAGCCGACTGGCTCATGGTTTAGATCGCTCCTTTCTGGCTCGCGCATTTTCCGGCACCCATTTTCTCGTGCAAAGATTCTTTTTAACCATTTCGACGGTGGTGAGGTCTATATAAAAACCATGCCGATGCGGCGATGCCGAGGCCAGGGAAAAGCATCAATCCCATTCCTCTCCTCTCGTCTTCTGCTCGTAGTAGCCGCCAAATCGACAAGGCGCCGAGGCCACACGACCCCCAAGTCTCAGATTCCACTCCCTACGAATCATCGCAATGGTGAGCATCCGCCGGCGGCGGTCCTGTCGAGCTATGTATGGCTTATTGCTCGGTTAGCCTCATCGGCTCTGGGCTTGGATTGACGGCCCGCTTGTTTACTGAGGTGAAGTTTTGCTGTGTGTATTTGGTGCAGACGAAGAAGCAGCGGAGGGAGGTGGGGGCGAGGCGACGGCGAGACCGCCACCATCTTCACCGGCGGCAGCTGCGGGACGAGCGCTGCGTTTCTTGCACCACGTTTAATATCCTCGCGCCGATCTACAAGCGCATGGACAACGAGGTGGGTTGGATCTTGCTCTGCTTTCCCTTTTGGCGGGTGGAAATTTTGGCTCGTAGTATCTGACGGTTGGTGTTTGGCACTGGGAGCAGAATTGCAGGGAGAGCCAGTACAGGGCCTACTGGCTCAGCCGCAACGAGAAAATCATTGACCGCCTTCTCGCTGATCACTCCTCCATCATCTGCCTCCAGGTGAACTGAATCTATCGATTGTTCGGCTCTTTGGTGATGTCTGGGATGTGAACCATCAGTATACATGATTCATGTATCAGGAGGTGTGGTTGGGGAACGACGAGCTGGTTGACATGTACCAGAAGCGTCTGGGGCACGCCAATTACATGCTTTTCAAGCTTGCGCGCACCAACAATCGTGGAGATGGTGAGCCCTGATTACTCATTTCAGTTTGATCCTAGAAGGATGAGGAAAAATATATTATCTGTGTTGCGTCTGTTTGTGCAAATTGTTGTTGTTTGTATTTGTATTTGTAATTTTGAAGGTTCAGAAAAATATAAATAATTTATTGATCTAGAAAATCCTGATCATAGGCTATATTATAAGAAGGTAAAAGAAGTGATCTTTGTGGGGTTGTGCTTTTGAAGGGGATCATGGTAGGAATTCAACTTAGGCCGCTGTCTGTGTCCTTTTCGATTCGTGTCATCGAAATCCAAAGTTTATTGATGTTGGGGTTGATGGTCTCTTTGAGTCTTTGTGTTGAATACCATTGATGATGATGTCTAAAATGATTATCATTGTATTGTTACACCTATTTTCCCTTTCCAGCGTTGATAATCGCTTTGCCAAATGTCTGTGGTGTTGACATCTGCGGTGATTGTCAATTAGTATGGGATCTATGTTCTCTTCCTGAATGTTTTGAATATGCGTATAGACAGATTTGAATTCGATACCATGCAATGCACCTTGGTGTTTTTCTTCCCTAAAGATGAATATCTATGCAGGTCTTCTTACTGCTGTACATAGCCACTACTTCAATGTTTTGAGTTATAGGGAACTGCTTTTCAATGACATCGGTGATCGAGTAGCTCAGCTGTTGCATGTGGAATCAGCAATGCCATTCTTTCACAATCGAAGCACCAGCTGTGTCCACCAGCAGAGCCTCATTGTCAATACTCATTTGTTGTTCCCTCATGACCACAGCCTTTCAATAGTTCGCTTGAGACAGGTAGAGACATTGTTCTTGTCTACATCTATGCATAACGGTTCACAATATTTCAGTAGGATTCCTAAAGATTTAGTGGTGTAATTGGCAGGTATATAAAATCCTTCAGTATATTGAGGCTTACCAGGAAGAGCATAAACTGGGTCCAATGCCAATCATCCTTTGTGGGTCTGTATCTTTTTTTTTTTTTTTTTGAAATAAATTGTGGGTCTGTATTTAGATGCACAGTAATTCATAATTTCTTTGAATTATATTTTTTTGGACATCTATTACAGAGATTGGAATGGAAGTAAACGTGGCCAAGTTTACAAGTTTCTTCGCCGCAAGGGTTTGTTTCATCATATGACACTGCTCATCAATACAGTGACAGCGAAGAAGATGCACATAAGGTAACAAGAAGAATATTTTGCTATTTTGATTGTTTGAAATAGAAGTACTGTGAGTAATGAATTATTGTTCACTTTTTACTTTCTATACATCTTGAACGTAGTGGGTCAGTCACCGAAATCATCGAGGGAACGTCTGTGGTGTTGATTTCATATGGCTTTTGAATCCTGATAAGTGCAGGAAGCCCCTGAAGACCAGCTGGAACGAAGCTGTTTTTGGTATCATCAAGGTAAGCAACAAGATGAGCAGTTTATATCACCAAGATATGCATCCTAATGGTAATATAGAATAGAAGTTGACCTTGAAGTACATGCTGTTAACAACAGATCTAGTTATTCTGGCCTCTTATTTAATCATCACCAGGAGCTAAGAATCCAAATTGTGTTAATTTCAGTACCTCCTCAAAGTTGCATTCCTTTCCGAGGAGAATGCATTTGCACTCCTGAAGGCAGACAGCCTTTATGATCACATCACGTATTCAAATTTCCACCAGGCACTATGTCAGGTATCAACAACAGCTCTTTGCACACATATACTACTGTTGACCAAACTGGTGCTGATATTAAAGTAAATGTAGTTAGGAATGGTCCATCCCGATCGACTAAATTCAGAAGAAATTGAAAATCTATGGAGTGAAGCTGACCGTGATGGTGATGGTGTCATTGACTACAAAGAATTTCAGGTAATTCCTTGTGTCATGGAATGGAATAGATTGATGCATCATCACCTCATTCCTCAAAAGCTAATAGCTAGTACGAGTAATGGAGTCATCCCACCAAATTTGAGGAATGAGCTAATGATGCACCACCTCATCTAGGATCATTGGGGTAGATTTTAACGTTGGCTGGTCCAATTTAATATATTTTTATAACAATATAAAGTCTCAGTTTGACACATCAACAAATATGTTCGGCTTTTGCTACAGTACATGGATGAGTCAGAAATGATGAAACAAAAAAAAAAAAAAAATAGTGGTTTCACTGAATCCTGATTCATTTTAAGAGAAATAAAAATGGTTCCTCGCTCTTGTGCATGAAGGAACCAAAACTGAAGCCGATCGGACCTCTACCAAACAAGGCTAAATGTAGCATGTCATTGTGCAAATATATAATTTAACAAATAAAAGACACAACAACAACAACAACATAGCCTTTAGTCCCAAGCTAGTTGGGGTAGACTAGAGATGAAACCCATATGAAACAAGTATAAAAGAACACAAAAAGGCATAAGACAAAGGTAAAGATATGGTAGATAGAAAAAAAAACAAAGGTCACAGTTTAGGCACGCTGATAGCTAGCCTCCATGTGCTCCTATCCATAGCCAAATCGTTGGAGATATTCCACTCCTTAAGATCTCTCTTAACTGACTCGTCCCAAGTCAATCTAGGTCGACCTCTACCTCTTTTACATTATCTACCCGCTCTAAAACCCCACTACGCACCGGGCGCCAAAGAGGCCTCCATTGAACATGTCCAAACCATCTCAACTTATGTTGAATCAATTTCTCCTCGATAGGAGCCACCCCGACCCTATCTCAAATCTCTTAATTCTGAACTCTATCCCTCCTTGTACGCCCACAACACCAACGCAACATACACATCTCTCGCTACACTCGCTTCTTTGGACATGTTGCCTTTTTGTAGGCCAACATTCAAAGACCATATAGCATCGCCTAGCGAATTGTCGTCCCTATAGAACTTCTCTTTCGCCTTTTGTGGCACTCTCTTGTCACAGAGGGATGCCACTTCAGCCAACCTCTTTGTGATTCTTTGTCTAACAACTTCATCAATGTCGCCATCCTTCTCAGTAGCATAGATCCTAAATACCGAAAAGTATCCTTCTTGGTCACCACTTGACCATCAAGGCTAACGCCCCCTCCTTGTGCCTAGTCGAAATTTGAAGTCGCACATCATGTACTCGGCCTTGGTTCTACTTTCGGTGAACCCTTTCTTCTGCTTGTGCCTCCACGCTCTAACTTCCTATTTACCCCTACTCTACTCTCGTCCACTAGTACGTACGACATCATCAAAAAAGAGTATACATCAAGGGATATCACCCCTCAGATGTTCCTTGTGACCAGAGGCGGGTCCAACAATTGAGGAATGAGTATTCAATATATACCTATTGGTATACTCCTAATTTTTTGACTTGTATAGCTAATTGTACTATTGAATACCATTGATTAGCAAAAATAATGGGCATTCAATAAATACCCATGAATACCCCTGGGCCCGCCCTTCCTTGTGACCTTATCCAACACCGAAGTAAATAAATAAGGGCTTAATGCTAACCCCTGATGTAGTCCTATGTTAATTGGAAAGTCACGCCTCACCGGTATCGCGATCACATGTTCACATGTCGCCGCATCTTTGTACATATCCATCGGCGAGCCACGTAGAGCCAAATTGGGCCATGCCCCCCCCTCGCCTTCGTGATTTCCGAAGGCCACAAGTCTGGTGATGTGCATGTCCACTGCATGCTCTTTGTTTATTCTTGGAATTCCTTTATTCTTTTGTCTACACATAGTATGTGTGCTAAAAGTAGTTAATTAGTAATATTTTGTTGTCAACCAAGATTTTAGATGCTTTTTAGCCAACTTTTTATGTTCGGCAATTTTGTTATCAATCGTATTTTATATATTGTGACTTAATTATAAATATTGGGATTAGTTTTCACTTGTCGTCAGAACATATAGACTCAATTGCAAATTGGCCCCCTCTATGTTTTGTTTCGCCCGCTACTATACATATCCTTGATCCCTGTTTCGCTAGGCGCTAGGCGGAATTTAGGCGGTGACCCATAGCCTAGAGCCTAGTCGGGAGTAACCGGAGCCTAGGCGCTCCTAGGCGTTTTGAATCCATTCATATTTTACAGTAAAAGTGTATAAGAAAAAGAAAAACAGGACACATGTAGGCCTAGAAAGGCCAATAAACAGCCCAAGAAAGTGTATAAGAAAAAAAAAAAGACACATGTAGGCCTAGAAAGGCCCATAAACAGCCCAAGCCCATATCCTAATCTTATCCTCTCCTCATCCTCCGCTCACGCACTCCCCCCGGAGTCGAGCCGCCCGCCCTCCCCCCTCCGCCTCTTGCGCCCGCCGCCTCTCCTCCCCCTCCTCCCCTCCGCGCCCGCCTCTCCTCCCCCCTGCCTCTCCTCCGCCTTCCCGCCCGCCCCTCCACTCGGGCCGCCCCCCGCCGCCCACCTCTCCGCCACGCCCCCGCGCTAGCCCGCCACCACCGGTGACCCAACCTCGCCCTAGGGTTCCGCCCCCCCCCCTAGGCGGGGGACCCTCCGCCGAGCCGCTTAAGCGCCGCTAGCGGAACAGGTCCTTGATGAGGGTAATGTACTTATTAGTTGGGAATTTGTGTTTTTCCAAGGCGCACCACATGACGTTTCTTGGCACATTGTCATACGCCTTCTTGAGGTCAATAAAGACCATGTGCAAGTCCTTCTGCTCACTAAATCTCTCCATCAATTGACGTACTAAGAAAATCGCCTCCATGGTCGACCTCCTGACCATGAACCCAAATTGGTTTTGGGTCACACTTGTCGCCTTCTTAGGTGATGCTCGATAACCCTCTCCCCTGCAGCTTCATCGTATGGCTCATCAGCTTAATCCCACGGTAGTTAGTACAACTTTGAACATCTCCCTTGATCTTGAAGATTGGTACCTCCATTCTTCAGGCATCTTGTTCGACCGAAAAATGAGATTAAAAAACTTAGTTAGCCATACTACCGCTCTCGCACCCAAACATCTCCACACCTCAATGGGTATGCCATCAAGGCCCATCGCTTTATCTCCATCCTCTTCAAAGCCTCCCCGATCTCTGCCTCCTGAATCCTCCTCACAAAGCATCTTTAGGTATCATCAAATGAGTCGTCCAACTCAACGGTAGGGTCATCATTCTCCCCATTAAACAACTTATCGATGTACTCTCGCCATATGTCCTTGATCTCACTTATGGGTTTCATATCCATTAGAGTGGCTATTTTTTACGCTGGTTCGCCAAACATAACGCAACCCTCCTCCTTTACCCGGGATTGGGACCGGCTTTGTTGAGACGACTCAAGTAAGTCTTCCAGTCAACATAGGCTGGAGTTACTGAAATAAAAGACAATTACATCTAAAAGTATCAGAAACATTTTAAAAATAAGTAATAAACTCTAAAAACTGTTTAAAATATCTTACTATCTAAATACCTATAATACTTTGCTCAAAATTCTAGGGTGGTCATAGACTACCCCCTGGCTACGCCACTGTCTAGAATGGAGTGATTCCTCAAACCAAACACCCTATAAGTTTCACAAAGGTCAGATTTTGATGAAATCTCAACTAACAAGCATTACTTATTTTTTCTTTGTTATAAAGAGGACAATTTTTTTTACTTTAATTCTAGATTTATACTGCCCTCTATCAGTTTTACCATAGATCAAAGTTTTTTTCGTATATAAGTGAACATCGATCTCTGTTAACTTTAAATGGCATGGCCCTAGCAAAAAGATTGTGGCTATTTAAGCCTTCAAATCTGAGGTATGAAACCATGATGAGGGCTGTCGCCTGGGGTGAATTGCAAATTGTTACTCCATACTCGATGGCCTGGCATGTGGCATCCAACGCTGGAACACCATCCTCATGTTTTTGTTTGCCAGTATTTAGGGCGTGATTGGATGCGGTATGTGGATGGCCAGGCTGCGCAGCGGAGCCAGGCCGAGCGTGGCCAGGTTCGACGGACACAGACGCCTTTGTTTGGTTTGTATCACCGCGCGGGCCTGGTTGAACGCAGCTGGTGATTGGTTGCCTGTGCATGCACTTTCACAGAGTAGAAAACCTGCACGTCGTATGCGCAAACGGCACCGCTCGGCTCACGGGAAACAGATCTCATTTCATTTCCGCAGAGCCTCGAGCCTGCCTGGGAAGTTGCATTAGCACCAGCTGGGCCAAGCTGAAGCTGCATCCAGCTAACCAATCATGCAGTGGCGGAGCTGGCGAGGAAATAGGGGATTTTTTTCATTGACCGACCGCATGCATTACCTAGCCATGATTATACAATAGAAATACATAAAAAAAAAAATAGCTAGTTTGCAAAAAGTGGTCAAGATACCTTAATTATTTAAATTTGAGCGTTTGAGATCAAGATGGAGCAATAAAATTACTCCCCAAGCCGATCGGCCAATTTCATGGTGTTAAAAAATCATCAATAAAACTAAGATGATAGCAATAAAATTACATAAGGAATTAAAATGAAATAGAAATAAAAGTTCAGCATTTGAGATCAAGATGGAGCAGTACTGAGATGGAGAGCACCAGCGCCACTCACCTTGGGGATGGGGGATCCATCGGCTGACGGCTGGACAGGTGAACTACGCGTACGGCGTAACGCGTACGTCTACCTAGTCACGACGGCGGCGGCCACTGGAGTTTGATCCGCGTGTGGTGGCGGCGAAAGCGCCGAAGGAAACCCAAACGCCGTCTCGTGGTCGCGGAGGAACCAAAGGTCAGGTGAAACGTCGTACACTCCGAGCTCGTACGTACGTCTACGCGATCAAATTGTTCCTAGCAACTACGTACGCGGACGGCGGCCTCTCAGTTCATGGGCCTTGGCCGGTTGGCCCAAAACAATTACTACCTGCTCAAAAAAACAATTTTTGTTGGGGGGAGGCCATGGCCCCCGCCGCCCGCCCCCGCCCCCAGCTCCGCCACTGCAATCACGCCCTTAGACTGGCCACAATGTCATCGATGCCGAAAAAATTTCGGCTCTGACGTAGGGCACCGATGCCTGAGTTGGTTTGATCCCCCACAGCGTGGGCACCGGTGACTCATGTGATTGCGGACCCACACAAACAGTCCCAACTTCTCTTCCCCCAATCCTCTCCTGCTCAAGCACCATGGCGGCCCGCAGAAAAAGCACCGCGTCGAGCTCTGCCTGACGCCGCCGGCCCGGTGCCCTCCCCTCCCCGCCCCGAGCTTCGCCCTGGATGCAGTGGGCCCACCTCCGAAATTTGCCCTGAGCTCTGCCTTGCATGGGATGGCGCCGCCCAAGCCCGCCCGGTGGAGCTCCCTCTTCTTCCTCTTGCCCGGCGGTGAGGAACGGACAACCCCGCTCGCGCCCGGTTGCGGAGGCGCCTCGCCCGCGCGGGCGGCCTCATCTCGCAAAGGCCCCACGCGGCGCCCCCGCGGCCTGGCGGCCCGCCCGTGCCCGGCTCACATCCTCGTGGCGACCGTGCACAGTGGGGCGGCGAGAAGATGGCGGCCACGTCGAGTCCATCCGCCAGCAATTGCCTTTTTTCTTCGTCGACCGGCTTAAAATTGTTCAGACGACAGCGGTGAGTAGGCGACGCCGGGCGCCCTCGCCTGCGCGCCACCGTACGCGACGCCGTGGCGGAGGCCCTAGACCAGCCCATTGGGTTATGAAGAAGACAGACGAAAGTGGATGCCGCTCCGGCGGCGGCCGAAGGGGGGAGAGGTTCAAGGGGGAAAATTAAAGCTATGGTGGTTGCGGTGGCAAGTCTTTAGTGGTTGCGGCCGTAGGGGACTTGAATGTTATCGAGATGGGAAGCTGCGAGTTGGAACGCTGGAGCCACCGAGCAGGAGCATTGCGTGCGGTATCTAAACCTTTCAAATTGAAAGGGACTTTTTAACTTTGCACCTCCTTTTTGGGCTGTAAGCGGGATGCGGCGAAAAATACATCCACTGTATATTTGTGACTGCCACCGGACCGTAAGCCGTCGCCGCCGCCGTAGATACCGCGTTGGCCCACCACTGGCCCGACCATCTCTGCCGCATCTAAAACCTTTCTTCATTTGACAATATGGAGTACCCGCGAGTAGGCTCCGCTCGCTCTACATCCTCCGTCTCCCCATCCCGCTTCCGCACCTGCATGCCCTCCACCAGCCGCCGTCACCGGAGATGAGCCCGAGCTCTCCTCGGCCGCCGCGTCCTTCGCTCCGCCTCCTCTACAGCCCAACCCGTGGCGCCCCGACAGCGCCCCGGGGCCTGGCCCGTCCCCGGCACTCGCTTGGTGAGAGAGAGTTTCCGCAGTGCCGCACCGGGGCTTCTACATGCCTCGGTGTCGAGATTTTTGGGAACCAGGGCATCCGGCCACAGCGTGTGGCACCGGTGCTGAATGAAGAGAGGGGTTTCTTTGTCGTCATGGTGCCGGCAAAACCACACACACTGTGGACAGTCTTAGCTTCTTTGCATGCGGCATGTAGTACTATTATACATTCAATTATCTGGATTGATGGGGATCAAGTCAAGATTATATGTATATATATAGTTCAATATAGGTTCATTTCCACATAACAGTATTTTCACTTATATCAGTGATGCAAATTAATAGATCAGGGTCGCTTTAACTTCATTATTAGTACCAACATTGTTTTGAAAAAAAGCCCTTCGTATTGGAGCAGCAAATTGAATAGTTTTTTTCACCCATAGCAACGCAAAACCATGCAGTCATTAAAATTGTTCAAGGAATTATAACACATGCATAAAAAGTGATCTCATAATTATATATGCATAATAAAGGAACTAAATCACATATTTTTTTCCTGGAGAGTGGAAATCTAACAGTGTTTCTTAATTCTAAAGCAGTGCTTCTGGAGCCCAAACTGCTGTAGACAAGAGGAGGATGATACTGAAATCGACATCACTGATGAAAGTCTGGAGACTTTTGAGGCAAACAACGAAACCTTTGGCTTCACCGTGAAGGAAGCTGTTCTCTTTCCCCAGAAGTAGAGAAGGGCATGTGGCCAGAAAACTACAGCCTCTCGGATCATGCCCCCCCCTCACTGTGGTATTCTCCCCTATTAGAATGCCTTTGCTCTCCACGGATTCCTGGGGAACTCTAACTATCTAATGTCAATGCTGTCATGCATAGTGGGGATTGGAGAGGTTCAAGGGGATTAAATAAAGCTCCCTCAATACCCTTTGATCCCCTCGTTCATCCTTCCGAGGGGATTAACCAAACATTGCCTAACTGGTATTCTCCCCAGTGCCTTACTCTCCATGCACTCCTGGAAGTCTTTAGCCATCAATTATCACTTGCATATACACAAGTTTTGAACAGCCGTAGATATGCTGTGGGACTTGCAATGATACAAATCTCTGGGATTTAGGTACCCAAAGTACTAACTAAAGGCGAGTGAATAACTTTTTGGGTTCTTGCCTTTCGTTGCTACTAGCCGATTCGTTGAAGGGCATGCTTCTTCTGCCTCTTTACATATATCTGTATCTAAACCTTTCTTCATTTGTAAATATGACTTTTTAACTTGCAGGCTAATCTTAGAACAAGCTTGAAACATAAGTATTTGGCTTTGTTGAATAATATCTATCCACTGTATATTTGTGAAGCACATGTCTACTGGGTTTGACAAATTTTCATCTCTGTCCCATGATTATGGCGATATAATTAAGCACATGTCTACTGGGTTTGGTCGTGGATATACATGAACAGAAAATTCTCCGGATAAATCTATCTATCTATCTATAATAAAATCCTTTAAACCTGGTGAACCCAACCACTGTACATTAACAGTGTCCTACAGTCCACCCAATCTGACCGTCAACTTGCTGGCATTGCCACCGATTCATGCCACGCGCTACCCCATGGGACAACGCCCTGATGCATCCAGAAACACCGCCGTATCCAGAAACATCATGGCCACTCGGTTCTCCACCCGCCTTTCCATCATACGGTCGACACTCATGGAGTACTGCCGCACGCCACCTCGCGTCGCAGCCGCGGCGACCAATCTGCCTCACTCCTCAGCCCCTCAGTGTCCGTCCCCACGTTCCGTCTCCGCCCCTGCCGCCGCCGCCGGCGCTCTTGCCGCTACGCCATCCTTCCTCGCATCTACGCCGCATGCATCACTTTCCTGTACATGGAGGTAGTGGACCGGTCTGCAATGCGCGGCGGTGGATAAGAGGATGCTCCGGGTGCTGCACGCCTGCACCCCCGTTACTAAACTACCCACGCTCTTCACCTGCTTCGCCATCGCGCCGCACTTCTGCTTTGTCGTCGTGGTGCTCTGCCCGCAGAGGGCCTTCACTCGCTTCGCCACAGCATGCCAAAACACCGTCTCTTTTTTCCGTCAGCAAGGTGAGTACACATTTCATGGCCCCAAGTCCCAATAACTACTCCTCTTCTCTTGCTATTCTGTGCTCCCACAGTGCTCGATGAAATGTCAAAAGGAGTATGCTCTGTAGGCCGTCCAATCGCTTCTGCCGCCATCAAATCTACCAGTGGTGTGCTCCTCCTAAGTTGCTTAGAAAGTTAATAAGAGTTTAGATTCGTGATTTATTTATGTAGTAAATGTAAGTGTGAGCAGATAGCTGTGCAGTAGATCATGTTGAAAAAAATTTCTTTTTGTTTACCCTCCTTTTGCTTCATAATCTGTTTGAGATTTACGTTGGCGCTCCCATTATGAGATCTGGAATCATCTCACGCATGTATTAGTTCATTACCAGGCCATCGTCAAGAATACTCTGGATCGAGCTTCAGTTTCAGTTAGACCATTGTAAAAAGTTAATAGTCAAGAAAAAGTTGTTCATAGCATAGTGCAGTACAATAGCTTGGACCAAAGGAACATGAAATTAGAAAAGGGTCGATGTCTGCATCATGGATACCGGAGAACATACCATAGGGCCAGGTATGTTGTAAGGAAGTTTACTTAAATTTTAATCGCTATGTCGCCCAATAACAGATGAAGCAATGGATGTTTCAAAACGAAGTAATGAAAATCAGAAGTATACAAAACCGTACCTTGATGTGGATTGTCAAGATGGATACGTCTGTCGTTTTTGGCCCGCGTCCATGTTATGCATGTGAACCTCAATTTGGAAGCTGATTTTGGGAGTAATAACAGCAGAATAACTGAATGAAGCATCTAACAATGTTTACTCGTGCAGAGAATGTTTACCCACAGTGCCTCCTCTGCCTGGCACTACCACTGCTAGAGCCCGGTACATCCTCAACCGACTACACCCGTCTGCCATAGCTTTCAAGTTGCTTGCATTCTTTTCTGTGGTTGCTAAAACATTGACGTTTGAGAGAGTTACTAAACTATGTAATGCCTTACTCCAGGTCTCTGCCTGTTAAATATGGAATGCTTCATTGTAAAAGAAAACATTATGCGAGAGCTTCAGAAACTCTATTCCTGCTGTTTGGATTTTGTGATCAGCAGCCAATTTTGAAGGTACGGCTCCGTTTGGTTAATGTCCTTTCCAAGATGCAATCGATTGATTTGTTATTCATGTTGCTTTCCTCAACCCAGAGGGGTACGGCCAATGCATTTTGTTTTCGTATATCTTAGTATGTCTACATCCACATCATTAATTAATCCCCCCATTATGTGCTACTGGGTAACGTTACTGTATTTTCAAACACCGTTTTCTAATTCTGACACCAAATACATCAAGATGCTAATATTGTTGTCTGTATAATCCATATTTCATTTTCGTTTAGGCTTAAAACTTACCAACTAATTAAATTATGACATATATGCAATTATGCTTCGATCTCATTTGTTTCCTACAGCTATGTCTTTTTTTTTTCACATGGTTCATAAATTAATCATATTCTCCTAAGAGCCTTACTATTATTACAGAACCAGCACAATTGTTGCACATGCAGTTTACTACACCCTATTATCCCAATCCTGATTTACATTTTCCTTTATACATGCAGTTCCCAATGAAGCTTGCTACATCACGTGGAGATGATTAGCATAATCAATCATCGATTCATACAGAACAAATATGTCAATTAGTATCCTTCTGTTGTTTGAATACCAACCAATAAATTGTAGCTTCATCCATCTATGTTTGCGGTTTTCCAATGAGCCCGCGCGAAGCGCGGGGTTTCCTACTAGTTGATTTCTAATCTCGGTTAATCGAACTTATTGGGAAAATGTTTCTGGCCCAGTATACATTTACAGCCTAGGTATATATGCCACCCCTCAACACTGACATCTAGGAGCTAGCTTGCCCATCCACCCGCCCCTCATTCAACCCCTTTGCCCAAAATGCATTTTGCCCTATTATCTAAAATTTTATAGTTTTGGTACTTTGTTATACTATTCATATGGACCTTAAAATCTGTTATGGTAGGACGCACATACCAGAGAAGGGGGGACCGTGGCTAGGAGACACCCAGCCGGGTCAGCAGACCACTGCAGTGGCTGACATTTTCAGTTTAGCTAAGAATAAGCAAATCTCCCTCAAAAAAAAAAAAAAAAGCTAAGAATAAGCAAATGCATGTTTAGCTCAGGTCAATTGGCTATGAGCCATTCTAGGATTCATGTTCCAGTTTGTACGGCCTGCATCTTGTAAGAATGCCTATTAAGGCCTAATGCATGGGAATGAAATAATCAGCCTGAAGTTGAGAGAAATCTCTTTGGCTCTTGGGCACTTTGTTCACTAGCCAACTATTGCCACTGTCACTCATAGCACAGGCGCCGATCACGGCGTCGCCCGTTCGCCGACGATGGTTCAAGCCTCGACTGGCGACATCCCACTCTTATCTCCTTCGCAGCCTCACAACACATAACAAAATCACACCTGTTTGTCAGGCATTACCAAAATTATGACTTTCTAGATGCAAAATGCGGCCTGCAGGAAGCTTGAACACCTGATCAATTGTGAGAAAGGTTATGTGTTTCCCTTGCCTTCCAGGTGCCCATATTGAGATGTCCATCGGTCAGAAGGTTCGTGCAGAGTGCAAAGATGCAACCTGCTGAAACTTTTATGTAGTAAACAAATGGCAATCAGGTCTCGTAACTATAACAGAACCCTCATGATCCTTCGCTGTAGTTGCCCTTGCTGCTCCTAGTGCTGAAATGTAGATCCTCTGCGGTGATGCTCCTCGCTGCTCTTGCTCGAATGGAGATCAGCCAAGTTGTGTGGAGCAGTAGAAAGCAAACTTTAGAAATGACAGTGATACATCAGTTCTTCTCGTTCCAAATTTAGAACATCATTTCCACTTCACTTGGAAAAAACAAAGCAATTCCAATTTGGAGTCAAACAAAAAAGCCTGCACAAAACGCAGGCCACAGGCGCTGTTTGCGGGCAGGGGATGAGCTTTGCCCCCTCGTCATTGCATCGCACGGCCAGGCAGTGTCACGGACCAGGAGTGACGACTACCAGGAGTGGCGCCAACCCGTGGAGAAGACGGCAACGTTTCATTTATGTTTTATTTTCAGTGCTTGCGACAAGTGGGTCCTGCGGACCGGTGTATGCAATGTGGGTCCTGCGGACCAGAGTTCCCTTTCGTTAAGTACTCGTCTCTTTTCGCTTGTAACAGACAAGTTAATTTCTAAGAAAGCAAAACGAACACGCGAGCTCAGAGGTTCCTTTGCTCGGTGGTTCTTCGTCGGCGATCCATCCTTGTTTATCTCACGCTCCGGCGATCGTCGTGTAGCCACGGGTGTAACAGAGGGTATCAAAGACCAATCTATCCTCGGCTCCTTCGTCTACCTCGGTGCGGCGGCGGCATCCACAACGACGAGCTTCCGCCACCGCAAATCCTCCGGAAGATTCCCTTTCTCAGGTGACGAATCGATCGACCCCATCCTTACCCTTGTCCGCATCGTTGATTCTGCACTTACTAGGGTTCCAATCGTCGCTGTTTCGGGTTGATCCGGGTCGTAATTCCGGTCGGCAGGCTCTCCCGGGTCACGCCCAAGTGGTGTTCGACCTGGGATCCATAGGACCCTCCTTAGGTTGACCTGATCCCTGTTCGGATTCGATTGCAACTTTCCACAAAGCACCACAGATTAACCTCAACCCAATTTGTCACCTCGTTTGCTGTTATTCTTCTGCTCGACTCGTGTTTGCATCCCCGAACATCAATTCCAAACGGCTCCGGTGGGGTTCATTTTAGCAGGATCTGTGGACTGAGTAATCCGCACGGATCTAGTTGAAACTACCGTAAATCCGACCAATGGAACGCGTTCTCGGATCTAGCAGGATCTATTGGCCTCATATTTCTGAACTCTAGCCAGATTGCATAGCCGATCAGGGTTGCAAGGCTTGGTCCTTGTGTAAAATCTCCTCAGTCGTCGATTGTGCAGTCCGAGCGGTGAAGTGGGAGGGGAGTTGTCCGTTGACTCAGGTTGCGCAACGCGTTTGCGTGTAAAATTCTGAGGTCTCACATCAACTCCAGGCGGCGGTGATCAGGGATACACGGCAACAGGGGAGGTTTCGACTGAACCTAGTGTATTCCAACTCAAGGAACTGAATCCACGCGGCATATCTGGCCGAGAGACACGGCCTTGGCTCGCACAAGGTTGTTCTTTGGAGCGTATAGCGGCTAATTCGAGAAGGGGACCAAGCGCTGTGGGAGGAAATGAGGGATAACTTCAACCTCATGTTCACCAGGATGACTAATCTGGGAATAATTCAACAGGAGGTCAAGCAACAACTGGCTGCTACTGATACAAGGGTGGCTCAATGTATGCAGGACCAGCAGTTCATTGCTACTCAGGTCAAAGCCAATGGGCAGGCAGTAGCTAATCTCACACTGCGGCAGTTTGAGCGTGACAACAATTCTCAGAGTGGCAGCTCAATGGTTAGTGAGGAGGAGGAGGAATTGGACAATGTGTTTGCTAATGACAGAGATGCAGGAAGGTCCAGGACCAATCACACTTCCAGGAATCCGGGTGGTCATCCCCAGGGTAACCAACCCCATCAGTACTTACCCAAGTTACACTTTCCCTCCTTCTATGGTACCCAACCAAAGATATGGCTCTCAAAATGCAACAAGTACTTCAAGATTTACAAGCTCCCTAGGGACATTTGGGTGGAAGCTGCCACCATGCATTTGGAGGACAATGCAGCTAAATGGTGGCAAACCTATGAGATGACTCATGACAGAGTGACATGGAGAACTTTCAGTGCAGACATTATGTCACATTTTGGAAGTGATGACCATCGCTCGATATCAATGATCTGGCGGATCTGAAAACATTTCAAGATTGTAGAGGAATATACAACATAGTTCAAGTCTCGCAGTATGATGTCACTATGCATGATGCTCATTATGATACATTATTCTTTGCAACTCAATATGTCGAGGGTCAAGGAGGAAATCGAGGCGTGGGTGGAGCCACGGTGCCTTCAACAAAGTGGAGAGAGCCATCACAATTGCCAAGATTCAAGAGAAAGTGTTGGGCGAAGTAAGCCCAAATTCAATACCAAGAACAATCGGTTCAAGCGGATGGTTCCATGGAATGACAAAGCTTGAAACTAAACCCAACTTATATGGGAATTTGTGGAGAGATAAACAAACTAAGAGCAACTCCAACAATAGCCCCCATTTCAAAACCCCTATTTTTGATTTGGATGCCCACCCCTATTTTTGTTGGCTCAAATTTAAGCTTCAACTCCAATAGTAGCACCCAAAGGAAGGCCCCAAAATTCCTTCCCATAGTCAGCGACAAATGGGACCAGGTGTCATTGACTCTCCCTTCCTCTTTCTCTTTTCTCTCCCGCTTTCGCGTTGAGTGGAAGGAACTGGCCATGGATCTGGCCGCCCCAGTAGTCCGCGGACGGTGGTGGTGCATTCCCCGAGGTGGATCTCGCGCGTGGACTGGAATTTTGGTGCTAAGAATAGAAACGCCATGCACACCATGATTTGGGGGAGCTGCTCGCAAAAAAATTGCCCATGCGCATGCGAAGTTTGCGGACGGCGGCGGCGGCCTCGTCGGACGCCACGGGGAGAGAAACCTGCGGCGGAGGATGGCACGCCAAGGGGAGGAGTGCGCTTCTTGCAGATGGGGTCTCACTGTTGGCCCAACAAATTTGTTGGGTGTGGGGGAATTTTGTTGGCCCAATATATTTGGGGGTCTAGAGTAGGGGCCCCGTTGGAGTTGATTTTCTAACCCGAGACCCCATATTTAGCTATGGGGGCTCAAGTAGGGGCCCCGTTGGAGTTGCTCTAAAGGATTACGAGAAAGGCTAACAATCTATGCTTTGGTCGGGTGAAAAGTATGAGCCGTGACATCTTTGAAAAATGTCCAAAAGAGCAAAGCCTCGGTGAATGCTATTGCGGTGAATGATCCGGATCGGGAAATTGATGAGGAACTCTTGAATGAAATGGCTGTTGATGATCTCATTCAAGAGAGTTTTGGGCAACTATCACTTAATGCTTTGGCTGGCACTGAGGGGGCAGATGCAATTAAATTCAAAGCAACTGCATAAGATAAGACCATGCTTACACTTCGGATACCGGGTAGTAGCCATACTTTTGTCGGTGCCCGTTTGTAGCACTCACTAAGCTTCCAATGGAGGACATTCCACCAATGAAAGTAAAGCTTCCCAATGACACTTGGATGATTACAGATAAGAGGGTCGAGGTTTGAAATGGTATATTCAGGGGCCACACATTTCAAACCGATATGATAGTGCTGTAGTCTCTTCCATATGATGCTATACTTGGTTTTGATTGGCTCAAGCCCAAAGGGGACATGATATGTAACTGGAAGCAAGGAGTCTCAAATTCCTGGAGAGAGGTAAATGGGTTACTATTACAGGCATTCAACCTGCAACAACCACATTGCAACACATCTCTACCAATCAGCTCCACAAATCCATGAAAGGCAATAACATCTGGGCATTTGCTATTGTGATCGAGGGGCATTACACCGGTACCAAGAATACAACTTCGTCCCACCGCCAGAGAGACGAAGTGAAAGACATCTTGTTACAAAGATCTTGATGTGTTCTAGGATCCCAAAACCTTACCACCTCAAAGGAGTTATGACCATGCAATTCCCCTACACCCAGAAGCTATTCCTATAAATGCAAGACCTTATCATTATTCCCCACAACACAAGACAGAGATTGAAAACCAAGTTAAGGACATTTTAGCTGCAGGACTGATCACCCATAGTCATAGTCCTTTTGCATCTCCTGTGTTGCTGGTGAAAAAGAAGGATGGTCAATGGAGATTCTGTGTTGATTACAGGAGACTCAATGCCCTAACTATTAAGAATAGGTTTCCCATGCCTATAGTGGAAGAGATTCTTGATGAACTGGCTGGCTCTAAATTCTTCACCAAGTTGGATATGAGATCAGGGTACCATCAGATTAGGATGCTACCCAATGATGAACATAAAACTGCATTCAAAACACACCAAGGTCACTATGAGTTCAAGGTTATGCCTTTTGGCCTTACCAATGCCCCAGCAACTTTCCAATGTCTGATGAACCAATTGCTACAACCATTCTTGAGACAGTTTGTCCTAGTGTTTCTTGATGACATTTTGATTTATAGTACCAACTTGGAGGAGCATCTACACCACATTCAGCAGGTTTTGGAGGTGCTCTGGAAAAACAAGCTCTATCTTAAGGCTTCCAAATGTTCTTTTGCCAAAAGTAGCATTGAGTATTTGGGGCATATTATCTCTGACAAGGGGGTGGCTACTGATCCAGCAAAGACTCAAGACATGCTCAATTGGGCTCCACCAACCAACATGACTAAGCTCGTGGGGGTTTCTTAGGCCTCACAAAGCTACTACAGAAGTTTGTAAAGAATTATGGCCTCATAGTTAAACCCTTGACACAAATCCTTAGATTGAAGCAATTCCAGTGGTCAGCTCAAGCACAGGGATCCTTTGATAACCTCAAAGTAGCAATGACTACTACCCCTGTTCTAGCACTCCCTGATTTCAAGCAGCAGTTCCAGGTAGAAACAGATGCACGTCTTTGGCCGGACATTGGGGTTGTCCTCGTGCAAAACAGTTAACCAATTGCTTACATCAGCAAAGCTTTGGGAGATAAGCATAAGCACATGTCTATCTATGAAAAGGAATTCTTGGCACTAATCATGGCAGTGGAAAAGTGGAGACCATACCTGCATAGACAGGAATTTTTTATTCTCACTGACCACAAATCTCTATCCTATTTAAATGAACAACATCTCCAGTCTGATATGCAAAAGAAAGCTATGACTAGATTGATGAGTCTACGCTCGAATTATCTACAGGAAGGGCAAAGAAAATGTAGTAGCTGATGCTTTATCCAGAATGTCACATATGATGGTCATAACAGCTACAACTACTGTTGAGCCACAGTGGATACAAGAGGTCCTTAACTCTTATGTTACTGATCGAAATGCCCAACAATTACTTGCTCAGCTGACAGTCTCTAGCCCAAATGAGCATGGATTCAGTTTGGACAAAGGCTTGATTAGAAAAGGTGAAGCTATATGGATTGGAAATAACTCTGCACTACAAACAAAACTCATAGCCGCCTATCATTCCTCGGCTATTGGTGGACATTCAGAATTTCAGCTACATATCATTGGCTTAAGAGATCAAGTTTTACGTGGAAGGGCATGAAATCTCATGTTGACGGTTTTGTCAAGCGATTAATGCCGTTTGCCAACAGACCAAGCATTCTCATGACCATCTTGTTGGATCAAGCACGACCTTTGCCTATACCAGCAGGCATATGGCAAGAGATCTCCATGGACTTCATCACTGGTCTTCCTAAATCCCAAGGATATGAGGTAATTCTAGTGGTAGTGGATAGATTCACCAAGTTTGCTCATTTTATTCCTTTAAAGCATCCCTATACATCAGCTGGCGTGGCTCAAATCTTTCTGGACAGTGTGGTTAAATTGTATGGCCTTCCCAGGAAGATTGTCAGTGACAGGGACACAATATTTGTCAATAAAGTCTGGAAGCACTTGTTTAAGTTGTATAGAGTGGATTTGAACTTCTCTACATCATATCACCCCCTGATCGATGGGCAAACCGAAATAAGTTAACCATTGCCTCGAGATGTATCTCGGATGTGCAAGACAAGACTCCCCAAAAACATGGGAAGCATGGCTTTCATTAGCACGCTTATGGTATAACTCCTCGTTTCACGGTGCTGCGGATGTTCCCCTTTCAAGGCATTGTATGGCTACGAACCAAATTTGGGTCCGAGTCCAACACCGAAAGCAAGACACACCACCAACGGTCCTAGAAATTATTGAACACGGGGAGACATATCTTCAACTCTTAAGACAGAGACTTGAGCAAGCCCAGAACCGCATGAAGATGAAAGCTGATAAGAACAGGACTGACAGATCTTTCCAGGTCGGTGAGCACGTCTTACTTCGTTTGCAACCATATACTCAATCTTCTGTGGTCAACCGACCTTACCCAAAGCTTGCATACAAGTTCTTTGGTCCATATGAGATTTTGGAACGGATTGGGAACGTCGATATCGATTGAAACTGCCGGTTGAGTGTGAAATACATTCGGTGTTCCATGTTTCCTAGCTCAAGCCATTCCACCCAAATTATACTCCTGTTTATTCAACTCTACCAGAGGTTTCTGACTTGCAGGCCACAGCCTGCGGTGCCGCCTGAGATCATTGATCGTCGGCTCATGCGCAAAAGGTAATTCAGCAATACCTCAGTGCTCATTGTTTGGTCAGTCTACCAGCTACCTTGGCAACCCGGGAAGACCACAATGTCGTGAAGGCAAGGTTTCCAAATGCACCTGCTTGGGGTCAAGCAGGGTCTTCAGCGGGGGGAGCTGTCACGGACCAGGAGTGACGACTACCAGGAGTGGCGCCAACCCGTGGAGAAGACGGCAACGTTTCATTTACGTTTTCTTTCGATCGCTGACAAGTGGTCCTCGCGGACCGGTGTATGCCATGTGGGTCCTGCGGACCAGAGTTCCCTTTCGTTAAGTACTCGCCTCTTTCGCTTGTAACAGACAAGTTAATTTCTAAGAAAGCAAAACGAACACGCCGATCGAGCTCGGGAGGTTCCTTTGCTCGGTGGTTCTTCGTCGGGCGATCCATCCTTGTTTATCTCACGCTCCGGCGATCGTCGTGTAGCCACGGGTGTAACAGGTAGTGGGATCGACTGCGGGCTGCATCATCACGCGCCGCCGCAGCCTGCAGATCCCATCGCGTGAAGGCGGGAGGAACACATCCCATAGCGTGAAGGAGGAACACACCGATTGCAGGAGTGGAGGAATGCATCTGAAAACCGCACAGTTCACAACAAATAAGAACAACTAAAACCATTAACAAGCTGCAGAACAAATACAAGCAATCCTACGACGCATGATCATACCTGCAGAGGGCGCTCATTGGTCACAGGAACTGCACAACGTAATAAGATCGATTGTTGTCAAAAAATAATAAAAAAAAGTAAGACGACCAAACCAATCAGAAACCGTACCTCCGAAATATCACAATAAACAGGAGGGTCTTGAGCAATAACTCCTGAAGCTCCAAAGCGTGCGAGGAAGACGGTGGCTATGGTGGACGAAAGAGTTGACATGGTGCAAGATAACTTGAAGATGGCCATCCGGACAGGAACTGCTCAAGCCGGGATGGTTAATAACATGTATGAGATGCGGTTGAAAACCATGAAGAGAGTGAAATACCTTAGGGAAAACCTAGAAATAGTTTTTGAGATCCTAGGCTTGAATGAGTAAAGCCTATAGCTAACGCTATAAACGAATAAATGAGTTTGCAAGTTTTAAGAGTTTTAGTCTTTAATTTTCAGATTGAGTGTGTTTACTTAAAGTTTGAGTCAAAGTGTGAAAGTGTCATTTGAATAAATGAATAAAGTTTTTATATGAGTTTTATTTTTTTCTTTATTATTAAAGTTTTTTAGTTTGTCTTATTATGAAGTTCTTATAAATGTTTACTTAATGTCTCTATTATTATTTTGGATATGCGTTTGTCTCCACATTTTTTTATAAAAAGAGATAATTAAAAGAGACAAGTGTGGGAGAGATACGAAACAGTACAACCTACAATCATGTTATGAATTCTAAATTCTAATACTATTTAATTTATACTTAAGCTGTTAATTATAAATAATTATTGCATGAATATTGTTTAGACTTCGTGTCATTAAAATTATATTTATGTCTTACCTATTTAAATCATGTGTTGTAAACTTATCCAGTTTAATTTATTACTTAGGCTATCTCAATTTAATTTTAAGATGTCTTTATTAAATAATATAATCTCTTAATCGAGACATGATAGATAATTTTAGTTATAACTTAAGTGATAGACTCACATAATGTGTCATGTGCTAGAATTGGGTCAGCCATGGGTGGGCTAGGAGGGCCCAACCGGCCACTGGACCGGCCCAGGAGGGAGGGGGGGGGCACGGCAGGGAGGCCCGGCGCCTCCTGCGCCACCGCCACCTCCACATTCCCGTCTTTGTCTCGCTCGCCATCAAGTTAGGATTATCTTAGGACTTTTTTGTGTGCAAGGGATATTCCAATCATATAAGGAAAACCCTTATTAGGAAATAAATAAAGATTG